>CM067365.1:44399593-44459593 GCA_034401795.1 Chaetoderma sp. LZ-2023a
CACTCGCGCGCACATTTACGTGCTACACACTCACGCGCACACGATAACACACATATTCACTATTGCTGCTACTGCTGCTACTGCTGCGATTACAACTACTACTACTACTACAACTACTACAACTACTACTACTACTACTACTACTACTACTACTACTACTACTACTACTACTACTGCCGCTGCGCTAAAATCGGTTAAAAATAATTTATGAACAGTATATTTAACCGTATATCTTTTGCAGGATTAACATCTGCAGGCTCAGCACACTTACTGCTACTGCTGCTACTGCTGCGATTACAACTACTACTACTACTACTACTACTACTACTACTACTACTACTACTACTACTATTACTACTACTACTACTACTACTACTACTACTACAACTACTACTACTACTACTACTACTACTACTACTACTACTACTACTACTACAACTACTACTTTTTTTTCTTTTTTTTGGTAACACGATCAATGGATCGTGTGGAAATCCATAATACCCAAAAATAAACTGACAGAAAGAACATTAAACATAGAATAAATCAGAGAACAAACGATTATATCAGGCATGTGTATAAATAAACAATAAATATACGGTGGTCAAACGATTGATTTAAAAATTCAAAACAGCTAAATATGTCCCTTCAAAAATTCCAAGTAACTTTCTCAACACATTCCATTAAAATTATAAAAGCTCACGCGAGCATAGGCTGTGAAACAATCACAGCGATCGGACGTATTTAACACACACAGTCAATCGGGAACAAATTAATCAATAATCAATGCCCCGCAGAATAATCTATAAAAAGTAAACACTAAGATATTACACCGAGCTCAGTGAAGTGACAATGTAACCTACATAGTTGAAGAGGGTTGAAACTTAACAAATGATTTCAAACAATACAATTTACCTTGAAAATGAGATTCCATAATTATCCCGGGACAAACACAATTATATGTATACATGCTAAGTATTTCCAATCTATTATTAGGAAGCAGTACATTGAATAAAAAATGTTGGATTGTTTATTAACATTGAAAAATACCAAAATGAGTTAACCTGTTCAAACGACCACCTAAATTTAGGGACAAGGTTTAACCCTTTCAGAGCAAACACTCGCAATTTTCATCTCAAACTGATTAGCAGAGTTTTAGAGTGCATGCGCGTGTTGGAGCTGTTGCTGCGTGAAGTAAATGCTGCTGTTTCACATAGTAACAGTCAGCGCACATGCATGCACACGCACGCACACTCTAAAACCACTAATTTTGCATGTGCTTTAAAATAATAATTTAAAAATATATAGTTAGCTTTTAAATATAGAAAACATCAAAACAAAGTAGTTTGAAACAAAATCACAGCTCCAAGCGCACAAATACGTGTATATTATTTAATAAATCACTCCAGAGGCCAATTACGGTGGATAATAAAAAATCAAATTTGTCGAAACAATGGAAATCAAATCACCAGAGCACCAAATAACTTCAAAAGAATGAAGTCTATTTTTAGTCACTGCATCATGAAATTCACATTTAAGGCAATACGAGAACAAGGCACGAAAAGCGCACTTCAATTTTTCAAAACTGCTGGAGTTAAACCCTGTATATGAGTCACTAACTATCGTACAACGATGCTTCCAAATTGCCCAGACCGCCACACTCAAACAAAATAACAAGATCTTCTTTGCATTATTAGTCAGATTATAAGCGTCTAATTCATGAAATAGAATTGCATCTTGGATTATGTTGATATCAACTGTAACAATTTTTCTAAATAGCTGTTCAATGTACATCCAAAATTGGGAGACGGGCAAACACTCTGTAAACAAATGGATAATGGTTTCCTCAGTGTCTGTACAAAATAGACAGTGGTCATTATTTGCTATGCCAACTTTCTTGAGGAGGGGGCCCACCCATAGTTTTCTATGAAGCAATCGCCAGACAACATCCCTTGCTCGATTAGGTATGTATGGTGAATGGATATTTTTCCAAACCACATCCCAACTCTGGGGAGAATGTTCAGTCCTTTCCCATGCCGTGACAGCCTTTGGAATAGTAATATTCTGCAGCATTAAAATATTATACCACTCCTTATTCCTTAACGTATATGAAAAACGTCCATCAGTACTTTCCAGGATTAACTTGGAGCAAGCATCATTCACAGACCCATTAGGGAGAAGAAACCATTCCATTGGAATTGCTTCCTGTAACCGTTTTAGAAGGCGCTGCACGTCAATTGGGCGTAAAGATGTTACTCGTGATATGTCATATAGTGATTTCCATTTTCGAGTTTTCACATCCACAATATCACGCAAATTTTGAATACCATGCTTAGCAAAAGAAGTGTAATATAAAACTCTGCCTTCATATAGAATATGATCATTCCCCCATAGGTACTGGCTGGAGGCATGCTCCCAGCAAAGAGGTGAATCTTCTTTGCGAACAAACTTAGCTAAAGCAGCTTTAATGTCCAAAAATATCGATGGAATCCGTGTGTAATTCGGTGGAGGTTTAGAAGACCAGAAAAAGGATTTAGCTGAAAATGGCTCAATAAACCTTTCTATAAGGCATCTAGACACATTTGCCCACTGACTATCTGAATGAAGTAAATCATCTAATAATTTCAGCCTTAACGAGACGCATTTAATTCTTAGGTCTGGAATGGAAAGCCCACCATCAAGCTTATTATTAGTACAGACACGTTGTGAGACAAGGTGTGTTTTACCCTCCCACAAATAATCAAATATCATCTTGGTAATTTCCTTTTCAACATGTTTGGGCATATTAACAACTGCAGCAATATACCAAAGTTGTGACAATATCAAATTATTGATCACTATTGCCCGGCAAAAAATATTCAGACGTCGATGTTTCCATTGAATAATTTTCTTGCTCATTTTAGAAAGCAAGTTTGTCCAATTAATGGAATCATGGTGTGTTCGACTGAAATGAATGCCTAAGATCGGTATTATGTTAGTGGACCAATAGATGCCTAATGGCTGATCATTTCGATCTTTCCATGAACCCAAAAACAAACCTACTGATTTTTCTTTATTAATTTTGAGCCCTGACACTTTTTGGAAATTCTCCAAAATAAGATGTAAACGATTAAAATCACTATTTTGGCCAACAAAAATAGTCGTATCATCGGAATATTGTGATAATTTCACTGGTGTCATAAGACCACGTATACACAGTCCATGATAATGTTTATCTTCTCTTATTGTCGCTCCCAAGGTTTCCATACAAATTACAAATAAAAGTGCTGACAGTGAGCAACCTTGTCGAACCCCTCGTTCTAAGACAACTGGCTGGCATATAAAATTGTTCACAAGGTATCTACTAGTAATGCCATTGTACAATATTCGGATCCATTTAATAAAATTGGGCCCAAAGCCGAATCGATTTAATGACATCAACAAAAACTTCCACTCCAAACGATCGAAAGCCTTTTCATTATCTAATGCCACAATGGCACCTGGAATGTTATCCTTTTCAACTAACTGAATCAGATCTCTAATGAGCGCGGTGTTGGTTAATATTGATCTACCAGGTATTGAACATGTCTGAGCAGGATTAATAACGTCGCCCAGCACCTGACCTAGTTTTAGTGAAAGAGCTCTAGAAATAATCTTGTAATCAACTCCAAGGAGAGAAATTGGTCTATAATTCCGTATATCACTCCGGTCACCCTTTTTAAATAGCAGACGTACATGTGCTTGAGACATTGTCAAAGGAAGTTTTCCCTGATGGAAATTCCTTTAACAATCTCACAGAATTTCGGACCAATGAGATGCCAGAAAGTAACGTAGAACTCAACAGGCAGGCCATCTCGCCCTGGCGATTTTCCATTCTTCATTGTTTTAAGCGATTTAGTCAGGTCTTCTAAGGTTAAATATTCATCACAAATATCAGCCAACGGAGGAGTCGATGTTTCCTTAATATTAGCAAGTAATTCAGCTGCCAACTCTTCATCAATTTCTTCAGACTTATATAAATTTTCATAAAATGTCTGAACAGTTTCTAGTAGATCTTTATTTGAATTAACAATTTGCCCATTTATTTCAAGGCCCCTAATTATCTTTTCCACACCTCTAGACTTTTCTAGGCCACAAAAATATTTTGTTGGCTTTTCACCTTCAGAATAAAATTGGGCTCTTGATCTGACTTTTGCGCCTTCTGCTCTGTAGATTTCTATTTGTGATAATTTTAACCTGGTCTCCTCCAAAACCTCAGTCAAGTGAATATCGCCGCTTGAAACTTTGCGAAAAATTAAGGTTTGTAGACGAATCAACCTTCTCTCCTCTTTGCGCATTTTCCTTGCCTTTTGAATAGAATATTGCCTTGATATATTAGCAAACCCTAGTTTAACATCTTCCCACCAAAAAATCAAACTTTCAAATTCTGATATATTGCGGAGCTTAAAACGCCAGAAACTTTCAATACATCGATGGTACTCAAAATCATTCAGCAAGGAAATATTAAGTTTCCAAAAACCTGGACCACGTGTAACCCATTCTGCATTATCTAACACAGTGGAAACTAGGCAATGATCAGAAAAAGGTACGGGATATATGCCAGTATCCGAAATTAACCCTTTTAGCTCTCTCTGTACAGAAATCCTGTCTAACCGAGAGGCTGTCTGACCATTTGCTGTTACTCTTGTATATTCACAGCATTCAGGGTTTAAAACTCTATAACTACCAAAAGGTGCTCACTGTCACATATTTCCTGTAAACGCCGATGAGACATATCAGAGTATATTGATAGCGAACGCCTATCCTTCTCTAGATTTAAAACACAATTAAAATCTCCACCAATAATAATATTTTCTGATCTATCATGAATTACTGGGCGAAGAGCTGAATAAAATGCACCTCGTTGAAAATGGGATGCAGGGGCATAAATAGACATCAAATTTAGTGTTGAACCAGACATTTCAACAGTCACCACGACCCATCTGCCATTACTATCAGCTTCCGATGAAATGATATTTAATAAACTCAAACACCTGGGTAAAAACAAGATCGCCACTCCTGTATTTAAATCAGTGGCATTGGAATAAAATATTTCACACTTAGAGAGGTGTTTGAAGTCTTCTAGTACTTTAACATTATGGAACTTAGTTTCCTGAAGCATGACGATATCAGCTTTTAAATCAGATAATTTCTCTAGCAACATGCGTTGCTTAAATCCATCATTCAAACCACAGCAATTGAGTGAACAAATTATCATTATGATTAAAAATCTATAAATAATACCCATAATGCCTAGTTTGGTTTTATCTTTTTAGTATTCTTATCCCGTTTGGCCCATTTGCCAATCTTCATAATAAACTCTGAATTTGTCAGATCAGTAATGGTCAGATGCTGATACCGGGAAATATCAGAATCACTGCGCAAGTGCCTGTAGCGAACGCCTACACGTGTTATATATGGAACCAAAACCTCGCCCTTCTCAGAGCGATACAACACCATTTCATCAGGCTGCTGAGATTCCTGTGTTTGAGTCGAGGTATCAGACTCTGCAACAGAGATGGCATCGTCAAGATCCTCATCTTCGCCATCCTCGGCCTCAGAGCTCAGGTCTTCTATCACTCTTTTAAGACCACCAGTACTATTATCATGTCCATCCACCTGTGTAGAATCTTTTATTACCAAATCAGATTCAGCTAGTGGTGACAAATCACATGGTACATCAACTTCCATTGACTGAGATGCAAATTTAGTTTGTCCCAGTACTAAACTTTGTGAGTCATCAACAGCATCAGCATCATCATTTTCCCGGGTTATTTCATTAACCGTTGCTGGAGGGGTAGCAGATATGACTGTCTCCAGAACCTCAATCTAATCAACATGTTTTGCCAAAACTGGATTCCCAACATTAGTAACAATGGAACCACCAATCTTACTAACATTGGAGTCCACAGTCCTACTATCAATGGGGCATGCAGCCCTACTAACAACATGCGCATAGGTGTGCGGGGCATTGTTACTAGTGGGCACTTCACTGGAATTGAGAGATGCAGCCATTTGCGTCATATAGCTAGCCCTGGCTTCTTCCACATTAAGCCTACTAGCATCATTCATAGTTGATCTCTTATCACATCGAGATTTAAAATGATCCGATGATCCACACAATAGGCACTTATTTCTATAAGGACAGGTATTAGCTAGTTGGTCGGTACTAGAGCAGATACGGCATTCTTTAACCTGGCCTCTATACCACACAGGGAGGGAAAATCTCCCATCAATAGACAATTTGCCCGGAATTGGTTTATCTATCTTCTCCACCCACACCCGTCTTATACCATTTTCAAGCGTCCTATCGAAGGCGTATGTCTCTCTTTCAATTTTCACAACTTGCCCATATTTTCCCATTTCCGCTGTAATGCGCTCATTCGGAATTTCGAGAGGCGCCTTCACTTTCACAATCAGTTTATCCGAATCAACCTCTTCAATTTTACATACTTGTCCATTGACAATCAGGCCCTCTTCCAAAAACCTTTCTTTAATTCCTTGTGAACTGACGGTTAAATGCCATACATTTCTGCTAATATTAATTAGTCCCTTTAATACATTTGGTCCAGCGCCCACAGTGTCTTTTATGCCATGGTTAACATCAATAGCGCCAACATTTAAACCAGTAGCGGTAAGCCGAAGGCTTAGTAGCTGCTTATAACGGCTTGACACGCTTGACGCGAGCGTTCACATTGACCTAGATTAAAATATACAACTGTCTGCTCTAGTGAATATAAATGCGTGTACGCCGCCCGCTAGCTAGCCAAGTAAGCGAGACGTCTGAATAGAAGACCAAGCCCGCCGAGTTTAAATGTTCTTGGTAATAACGTAGATACGGCGGCGGCCAAGATCTCAACTAAACTTATGTACAAAACAAAACGAGACCTGCCAATGCAAGGCAATGACAGCTTACTCAGCGACTCTAGTTTTCGAAAATTCAAAACTACAGTCGCAGAATATGACAAACATCAACGAAATACACACAAACAGAAAATACCCAAATCAACTAAATACGCTTATGTAGCAAACAAAACAAAAATAAAGTGAAAATGAGCAGTGGTGACGAAAATATTCGTCAGAATTAGCAGAGCCAAATTCAGCACAGCTTTCAATGACTACTACAACTACAACTACTACTACTACTACTACTACTACTACTACTACTACTACTACTACTACTACTACTATTACTACTACTACTACTACTACAACTACTACTACTACTACTACTACTACTACTACTACTACTACTACTACTACTACTACTACTACTACTACTACTACTACAACTACTACTACTACTACTACTACTACTACTACTACTACTACTACAACTACTACTACAACTACTACTACTACTACTACTACTACTACTACTACTACTACTACTACTACTACTACTACTACTGCCGCTGCGCTAAAATCGGTTAAAAATAATTTATGAACAGTATATTTAACCGTATATCTTTTGCAGGATTAACATCTGCAGGCTCAGCACACTTACTACAGCGTGCTTTCCAGCTGTGCTTAGTCCCACTATGGGGCTCTGTAGGGGCATATCATATCGCCCAGTGCCTAGATCCTGGGCTCTCCCAAGTAGATGCCCTTGTTCCCGGTTACAGTTCGTTCTTATTATTGTTTGTTGCGTTTCTGATTATAGCCTTATGGCAGAAAGATGTGATGGTCGTTGTTTTGTCCTTGTGTATGTCCCTGTCGTGTATATTCGAAATAGCATCAATATGGCAGCCATTAAACATAAGTGTTGGTTCATATTATATTCTGCTAGCTAGCGGCGCAGCGTACTGCGTTGTCAATGAGTTAGTGCATAAAAAGCAAGGCAAAAAGCAGGATGAACCAAGTGTAGACAATATGGCACAGGACTACGCTGTGATTGGACAGGCACTCAACTGCACATGCGCAGCAGTATTTGCAAGTCAGGTGACCAACGCAACGTCACTTTCCTCTCATGCATTTATGTGGATACTAGTATCAGCAATCATACAGATTATTATAGGTGTTGTATCCGTGCGACGGAAGAGCGTCTTTTATGGGTTTATCTTCTGCTTCTATGGCACATTTTGGCTGAATATTGGTTACACCTTGGCAGTAAATCGTTACATGGGTCTTGGAAGTGAGCCTCTGTTGACACTAAATATTTGCCTAGTACTGATGTTAGCTATTATCTCTGCAGTATCGGCCAGTGAGGAACTCCTCTTAGGCATTCAGAGTCTGGCGTTTGTCCTGTTTTCGATAGCTACCTGTTTGACCAGTGCTGCCACAACATTTCGTGGTGTAGCTGCATGGCTCCTATTCGTTGTTTCGTTCTACGGCTTTGTAGCTTACGTATTAATTGTCAGCACGTTGTTGAAGAAATTACCTTTAGGCAAGAAACTTTTGGAAACAGCACAGATTCGTCAATATATTACATCGTCGATTTGTAAAACATTTTTATTTGGAAAAGTAAAGAATGTCGAAAAAGGCTCATTCACAGTTGACACTATGCTCGGCTACTCCAAATATGCTAATTTGGATGCTGTTGGTTTTCTGGCAAATTGCATTACATGCCTAGCATTCCTGTGGGTTCCAGTTAATTCAGATCTATTGATTCTACCCTGGGTTATAGGTCTGGGTGGAGTTGTGCAACTGACTGTGGGTATTATTTCGTTTTCAAGAGGCAAGACTTTCGAAGGGTGTGCGTTTCTCGTGTTTTCATGCCTGTGGCTGATCTGGGGATCAGTTGGGTCTCTAGGCGTGTCTGTAAATGGAGATGGCGTGACGTCGTGCGCGGGATTAATCGGATTCTTGACTGTTGGCTTCTTATTGTGGCTTATATCAGCTATGGTGAACAAGGCCTGGTTTGCGCTAACCTTTATGTTTGAACTCGTGGGTGTGGCCTTTCTGCTAGAAAAATTGCAGGTACGTATAGCAATTGATTAGCCAATTACGATTAATTTCTATTGTCATAGCGACATCTAGCTAAATACTCAACAGTTTATTAGCATAGTTTCATCTACATAGCGCCATCGTCCTATTGCACGGGTCTCACACCGCTCTCGTATCTAGTACCGTGCTTGCAGGCTTTTGATGTCTGTGCTAAATTCAAGAAACTGTATAAATTAATATAAACAATGGGCTGGGGTCTGTCAACTTCCGCCAATGAAATTGCTCGATAAGAAATAAAGAAGCTCCGATTTGCGGACTGCCAACACTATGCGAGTGGTCGTATGTTAGTACGACCATACGATGACAGAACGCTGACGAACAAGAGTGCGCCTAAGGCTAAGTTCGTATATGCTGTCGAGGTACCCCACTTACCCGATTGGATATCCGAACGCCCGAGAGTATAGTCAGATAATGGTATCACGTGGTATAAATTCTACTCGATTAGCCTTGCTTCAAGTGAGAGTAAAAGTGCGCGCATGCGTAGACAGGTAAACTAACCACGTGATACCTTTAATCCGGGTACCTCGATAACATATTCGAACTTAGCCTAAATGACTGAAAATACTCACCGAGAAACACAGCCTAGACTATTTCTGATTGGTTGAAAATTGCGAATTAATTCAGAGGGAAAATTAGATAAATCAATTCCAACACGCATGCTAAGTGGCTAGAGGTTAGCTATGAATCGGCGAGGCATAGGGCCTAGCTGAAACGTGATATTCTATTAGTATAACTTGAATAATTAGTTCTATATTACATTGCTATCAAAATTGTGTTCTTCAATAAGCATGTCAATAATTCCCATATTTTGATTACCGTGTATATTTTATGTATATTTTATCCAGGTGTCTAGTCATGGCACATACGAGAGCGTGGTGATGTTTATTTTTGCATTGGTCAATCTGTACATGTTTCTGGCTACTGCATTGGGGGAACTTCGCCATGGAAAGGTGCTCCTACTCGGTGGGCCTCTGTTTAACGTGAGCTACCTACATGCTCACGGCACCTCAGTGACCTGGGCCAAGGCACGGGGAAGTTCTGGAGTTCAGACTATTGCGGGTACGTAGTTCAAATTAGGAATTGTATAAAATATATAACTAAGGGTTGTCTTCTAATAGAATGGGAATGTATGTTAGGTATCGATCTATCAATATTGACCACCGTAGCTTTTTATAAATATGAAATGAAAAATGATTAACTTGTTCTGATTTAAGTACAGCAATAAAAAGATTTGCCAGATGAAAGCAAACTTATATTTCACTCAAGGGTCAATAATGTATATAGATGTTAACGATATCCATTTATCTAATTTCAAGTACCATATCGACTTGGTTCTTAAGTGTTTGGAAATGTTACCATAGCCTATATCCTATATATAGCACAAGGAAAGTTACCTCCGAAAACTTCGACCCTCTTCAAAAAGCTACTTTTGAATTGTCTGTGGGGTTAGGGGTGAGGTGGGTGGATGGTGGAGTGGGGAGGGGGTTGATAAATACTCACTGCACAGACACACCAGTAGGATTTATGATTACTGGAATCATTTCCCCGGACAGTGGCCCTGAGGAAATTACTGAATGGATGAATCCAGTTTATCGGTCAATCATGTGACGTCATAATCAACTATGTCACATGTAGGCTGACGTCATAATCAATTACGTCATGAATGGGATATCTATGTTCGACATGTATGCTTAATAGTCGTACGAATTGCATGTCTTTACTATTTAATAAACATTGTGTTGAATATTTTAAAACTAATTTGACTGGGCGCTGTTGCTGACATACGCCGCAACAGCCTCCAGTCAAATTAGTTTCAAAATATTCAAGCTCTTACCTGTATGGTTAACTTGAAATCTAACTTCATGGAATCCAAGGTTCAAATAGATTCCAAAATGCGTAAACAGGTGGGCAGAGCTTAGTTAGTAATGGGCGTGGCGTAGCTAGAAATTGATCATCTATTGGAGCCATTAGATGGCCGTTCATCAAAACACCTGCTTTTCCAACATTCCGTCTTAGCGAACCTCACTCTTTTGTCCCAGACCTATGATAATCACGTCTTACATTTCTTGATTATCTCCCTTATACCGACAGATATACTGAATGATGGCGGTATTTGTGGCGTTCCGTCAGATGTTGTCTATGTCCTGGTAGCCGCCTGTAAATTCCCGGCCGCTGTCGAGGTAAATAATTATTCGACCCGTCTCTTAGTTAGAAAATGCTGAATAAAATGTGCGTAAATGTCCAAGACCGTCACCATCTTAACAGCGATGCAAACGACGTAATTGAGCTTTCCAGTTTATCCATCAATCATATGACATCATAATCAACTACGCGACGTGCACGCTGACTTCATAATAAATGACATCATGAATGACGTAGATAAATTCGCTACGAACGCGTAATTGATGACGGACTAAGTGTTGTTCTACTAATTGTATGTCTTTAATATTTAATAAACATGCTGTTCACTATTTTGAATCTAATTCGACTGGGCGCTTTTGGTGCCATAGGCAGCAACAGCGCCCAATCAAATTAGTTTCAAAATCTCAAACAGCTTACCTGTATAGTCTTTTAGAAATTAATAGTCAGGGAGTTCAGGGATCGATTAATCCCAATACTGGCGAAGCGAGGATGGCGCTCAACTAGAGATGGACGGGGTATAAGTAAAACTAGATTTCTCCATTGGATAAATGCATGGCGCTCTTTATAATGAGAGGGAGTAACCTGAGTGATAATATGACTAGATTTGTCAAGGTCCTAAAAAACTTTCTCGCATTGTTCTCCTGGGTTCTCCAATCAGTCATTATTAGTCCGGCAATAACAGATAGATTTTTCTAAACTCTATTGAATTTAGAAAACCTGTCGCGCCTAAACACGTTTCATCAAAGACGAAGCGCATTCACAAGCGAAAGCTGGTCAAAATAATTAATTAAAGTTAATTTTGAAAAGTAGGACTATTATCATCGTTGAATCCAACAGAGAACTCATATTAGTCAAGTATCTGGCATTTTAATCATATATGTAAACTGATAGTTGACGTCACAAACAAAATTACGATGCTCTGTCAATCGAAAAGTCTGCCACAAAAGGAGTACGAAAAGAGGGAGCTGTTATTGTAAATTAGTTTCAAAATATTTAGCATCTTACCTGTAAAGTTACTTTGAAACTTAGATTCTAGGAAAATGCACACCTATCGTATGTTTTTGACAGACAATAATTTCAATGAACAAAAACTCTTGACTTGCTGAATATTTTGAAAACAATTTGACTGAAAGTTGTTGGGGGCTTAGCAACCAACAACTTTCAGTTAAATTGTTTTCAAAATATTTAGCCGAACCAGTGATATAATAAGTGGGTATTATCCATTTCTTCAAATTCCTAGACATATTCGGAAATGACATAATCGCTAGCACGCGTCATTAGCATTGTATACATTATGTCACATCTGAAGTTATTCGACAATTTAAAGTAAATTCATAAAGAGTAAGAGTATATACTCGTCTACAGCATACGATAAGGTGGTTTACTGGGCCGGTACTTGGCCAATAACATGGGCCTTATCGGCCCAGTATTGACCAGTATCGTCTCAGTTTCCTGCGTTAGCAGGGCATGCAGCTACCAAAAACTGTTGTGATATCAGTATATATTTTGCTTGTTTCCAGAGAGCGTATAAAACCAAGAAGCAAGCCGAGGATCGACCAATGTCAATGTGGATTTCAAGAATTGACCAACTGTCCGCTGGACGTGAGGAGTTCGGGGAGTTACTCTGGTCGTTTATGTCCAAAGTCTGGCCATCTACGATCAGTATTGTGGTCAATAAAGGTAAATATCAGTAATGATAGATAGATGGCTATCGAAATCATGCCTTTGAATAATACATATCCGATCTGTCATCCTAGCGCATGACGTCATGAAACAAATATGTCACGTGTTAGCTGACGTCTCAGAAAAATTTACATAGCTCCATCACCTGAATCGAAATATCCATCACTAAAGTGTAAGAATTGTATATTTTTGATGGATTTACAATTGCATAAACATTCTGTTGAGTATTTTTAACGTAATTTACCATACGCAGCAACAGCCCCCCCCCCACTCCAATTTGTTTCAAAATATTCAACAGCTTATCTGTAGAGTTACCTTAAAATATGGATTCTGAGAATTCAGGTTTCACCGTTTCAAATCAATTCCAAACCACATTACATGTAGGTAAAGCATAGCTAGAAATGGACATCTCAATTATAATTTTGCATTCTGCAATTCTATTTTGAGCGTCTGTCTATCGGTAATAACCAATAACTACGACTGTATACTTGAATCTTGTCCTGTGTGCTGGCCACTGGCTCACCGATGGTAATCCCAATATATGTAATATGAGAAGAAGTAACTTATGTCCCTCTGTTCCTGAAAGGCAGTTCTTAGGGGAGCTATCCAGTTTTTACTATGCCCCACCCATCTCTAGCCAAGCTCCGCCTACGCGTTGCCCGTGTTGTGATCAATCGATCCCCGCACTCTTTGAACCTCAATTTCCAGAAAAATATACAGGTAAGCTGTTGAATATTTTGAAACTAAGTTGACTGGGTGCTGCTGCCGCATATGGCAGCAACAGCGCAAAGTTAAATTAGATTCAAAATATTCGACAGAATGTTTAGTAATTGTAAAGACATACAATTCGGACAAATTAACGTACTATTAAGTGTTTATGACGTACTAAATCGCGCCACTCATGACGTAATTGATTTTGACGTCAGCCGACACGTGCCGTAGTTGATTATGGGGGCATATGCTTGCTTGAGAAACTGTAGTCATCAATTAGACAAATCGTCTGATTTTATTTATTTTGTATGCTTTACCATCAGGACCTTGGATGGAATCTTTGGGTATTGGCTACGCAGAGAAGTACATCGGTCGTCCTGACAGTATTGCAATCCGTATGCCAGACAACACCATCACCTCTTACTTAATCGACAAAACTGGTCCCGTTGCCGTCTCTTCCGCGAACCCAACTGGAGAGGCAGACACTACACACCATCTACAAGTGATGGCAAAGCTTGGACCAAAGAACGTAAGACGATATACTAATAATACGCATAGTCTTTGGGTTGATGATGCGCATCTTGCACCCACCCACCCTACATATTCTGTGAAACTGTATTTTTGTAAGAGTTTTCGGATGCCGGGTTTAAGGTTATATATGTTAACAGGCGATAAACTGTGACATACTATGTTCTTGATAAGTTACCGTTACACGCTCGGCCCACAGTGAATCCCCCCACATTAAGGAGTGGGGTAGCAAAATGGCCATAACTTTCTAGACAATAATATTGGACTAACAAATAAATACTAAACAAATAAACAAATACAAATGTTGCTCCTATATTCCTCTAGCTCTACCTTAAAATATATGCAAATCTATTAGTTATTAGAGGAATCCAGATTATCAATCAATCATATGACGCCATAATCAACACTGTGACATGTAGGCTGACGTCATAATCAATTACATCATGAATGACATGAAATAATCCATCATAAACGCTTAACAGTCCGTCATGTTGTACGAATTGTATGTCTCTACTATTTAATAAAGATTCTGTTTGATTGTTTTGAACCCAATTTGACTGGGCGCTTTTGCTGCCATAGGCAGGACCAGTACCCAGTCAAATTAGTTTCAAAATATTCAACAGCTTACCTGTATAGCTTTCTGGACATTTGAGATTCAGGGAGTGCAGGGATCGATCGATCCAAACACGGATAAATCATGGGTGGCGCCTACCTAGAAATGGAGGGGAGTAGCTAAAACTAGATTCCTCCATTATATCAGAAAATGCCAAATGGTCAGTAGTTTTGCCGTCTGCTTAAAGTCAGACAACTGTACATTATTGTGATTGACGAAATGCTTAAAAGGATTATTTTGATGCTTACCTCATCCGCCCATATCGAATTTGTGCATTTGACTAACGGCGCAGGGTGCCAATTTCGAATTCGATATCTGCGCGCCAGTTGGTCAACAGTGCAGAGGACCAAATATCATTCGAAATCGTCGCATCCGTTTATTCAACTATTATTCTTCCAGATCTTTGACTCTGGAGAAAAATTGTTATTAATTTATTTAGTATTTTTAATCTGCTTCATTTTTTAGTGCGATGGAATACTGTGCGATGGTCCATCCCACGAGAATGCCGCTTCCACGGTCGTCGACTGTCGAAAGATTAACGAGGGAAAACTAGGTTTCTTCCGCATCGGAATTGTACCCAAATCCCACGTTCTAGAAATCTTCGAAGAGGTCAAAAGGGAACAGGTTCCCACCGGCAGTCAGACACGAGATGAATTCGTAGAAGCGCCACTGAATAAGGACATAACGTATAAGCACTTAGACGAGGTCAATAATACAAGTTTCGGGGATGCCACTTCGTTAACGCACAGCGACAGAGATACGCCGAGTGAAAGCGCGTATGGGTCTGAGTCAGGAATAATAAACACCGGCTTTGAAAGTTCAATTGAAAACCTTTTTGATCCAGAGAGCGAAAACAAGGAAAACAGGAACGTACGATTCTCAAATCAAATACAACACGTTGCTGACATTACTAAATTTTAACCCTTTTGTACCCGAAGGACCAAAACACTGTTGAGTATTTTGAAACTAATTTGACTGGAAGCTGTTGTTGCCGCTGGCAAATTTCAACAGTTTAACT
Source organism: Chaetoderma sp. LZ-2023a (assembly GCA_034401795.1). Classification (NCBI taxonomy): domain Eukaryota; kingdom Metazoa; phylum Mollusca; class Caudofoveata; order Chaetodermatida; family Chaetodermatidae; genus Chaetoderma; species Chaetoderma sp. LZ-2023a. The sequence goes on from CM067365.1 coordinate 44,415,250, forward strand.
GTTTAGTTAGATTTAGACAGATTACCACGTAAGAGAACAGATGCGCAGTCACTTGTGATTTTAAACCTTACTAATTGCACAAACAATATTTATTTATACGATCGATGAAACGGAAAATCAAAGACTACAATAATTATTTTAGGAATCTTAGGCCGTGTTCTCACTAAAGACTTGAAGATTAATCCGGAATAAGGCAATACTGAAATATGGCGTTATTCCTGATTAACTCTCTAGTGAGACCATGACCGTATGCCGTTTCTCACCAGAGACTTAACCGACATAACGCAATACTGAGCTATGGCGTTATTCCAGATTAACTCTCCAGTAAGAACACGGCCTAGGACTTGGTCTCATACAACCACTATTTTGGTGAAAAAAAATCAACAGGCTACCGTTCTCATAGGACTGGCTCTTTTCCCGGAATAAAAGCGTAATTTATTTCGAAATTTTAATCGCACAATATCGGCAGTTTATTTTCAGATATATCGCTATTGCTTCCCTATGTGAACGCAGCCTATTCTCTCAAAATTTGCCAGGTAGCGTTACCGTCATCATTTTCTCTCACTTTCCGCCGAGTAGCGCTACGGTAATCATTTTATCTCCCTCTCCGCCAGGTAGCCCCACCGTCCAGTCCAGGACTATCTTCCACCAGTGTGCATGCAAAAAGATATATCGGCTATGTATTAACCTACAGAGTAGACGGAATAGTTAAACAGAATTAGACAATGAGAAAGAGGCCTTGGCTATAAAATGGCATCATGGTTTCAACCCTGTATTCAGGTCTTGCGTATACAAGTGAGATAGTCCCAGTCATAGCTTAATGTATATAAATAATTGGAGTTTCCTATTGTATATTTTGACTGTTTATTAAATTATTGTTTTATAAATATATCTATTAATATTATAAAAATAAAGATTCTATTACCAGTGTTTGTGTATGTGCTTAATGGAAGCTATCTGACCCCATCATCTCAGTCATTGACGATATGTGTTGATTTTTGTTGTTGATGTTATTGTTGGTTGGTTGTTGTTGTTGTTGTTGTTGTTGTTGTTGTTGTTGCTGGTTTGGTTTTATCGGCCGCTCACACATAGGTGTATTTAAGCCATGACTCTATCTTTGCGGTGCATCCCTGAAAAGTTGCGAGATGAAAGTAAATGAGGCGTGGTGTGTTTTATATAATTAAACATTATATTCCGGTCATTGCCTGGACCATAAAGCAGTGGCCAGTAAAGACAGTCGCCCAAAGTATTTAACTCGTTTGTATGCTAAGCCCACCGTCTTAAAGAATCGCCATCCGTTGGTCCAAATGGAACTGTCCACAATAAAACAATTTGGTTGTATCTGGTCTTCAATAAGATGACATTCAAAATGCGGAGACGCACTCACGCACGCACGCAGGCACGTACGCACGCGCTCGTATGTACGCAATTACGCACGTACGCAGGCGTGCATGCGTGCGTGCGTGTACCACATGGAGACTCTGTAATCATGAACGCTATGGAAATTAAGGTTTGTGCACATGAACTGCTTCGCTCATTGTCACCAACAGATCTCCAAGTAGAGTGAGGACTGCCATCTCAATGTGCATCACATCAAACATCATGACTAAGTACTCTTCACAAAACCTTGTGTTTGTGGGTCACTGGGTCAGTTTTGCTAATGTGCATGCATGTAGATGTACAGCAACAATGGCCACACATCTAGTATTCAGGATCACGAACCATAACCTTATGTTTGGAAGCGTAAAAAATAATGGTGACAATGAAGTAAAAGTCATTCTGCTGTCTGATATTGCATTGAGTCGTTCTCAATAGAGGGTTCCATTTCTAGCCACGCCCGCCCTGTTCTAGTTATGCTTCTACCATTGTGTACGCATGTTGGAATCTGTTTGGCTTGTAAACATGAATTCCCAGAATGTAAATTTCAAGGTAACTGTACAGGTAGGCTATTGAATATATTGAAACTAATTTGACTGGATGCTGTTGTTGACTGTGGTAGCAATAGTTCCAAGCAAAATTAGTTTAAAATAGTCAACAGAATGTTAAGTAATTTGTAAATGTATCAAAGACGTGCACTTCATATGCTTCGTGCCGGTCTTCGTGACAAAGTGAACGTCATTGTCATTTTGACGTCGGTTAACAGGGGAAGTAGTTGATTGTCACGCCAGATACCTGAGTGACAGATTTGATCCATCTGGCGATCGTCGTGGTATGCAGCTGATGAGAGGGCCTTCTGTACTCGATAGTTCTAGCTTTGCTAGAGCTGCCTTGTACTCGATAGTTCTAGGTTTGTTACATCTGCCTTGTTACTCGATAATTATAGCTGTGTTACAGCGGCCTTGTACTCGATACTTTATTTTTGCTAGAGCTGCCTTGTACTCGATACTTCTAGTTTTTCTACAGCTGCCTGTACTCGATATGTCTAACTTTTGACAGATGCCTTGTACTCGATGCTTCTATCATTGTTAGAGCTGTCTTGTACTCGATGCTTCTATCATTGTTAGAGCTGTCTTGTACTCGATGCTTCTAGCTTTGTTACAGATGTCTTGTCCTCGATGCTTCTAGCTTTATTACAGCTGTCTTGTACTAGATGCTTCTGGCTTTGTTACAGATGCCTTGTACTCGATGCTTCTAACGTTATTACAGCTGTCTTGTACTCGATGCTTCTGGCTTTGTTACAACTGTCTTGTACTCGATGCTTCTGGCTTTGTTACATATGCCTTGTACTCGATGCTTCTAGCTTTGTTACAGCTGTCTTGTACCCGATGCTTCTATCTTTGCTACAGCGGCCTTGTGCTCGATGCTTCTATTTTTGTTACAGCAGCCTTGTACTCAATTCTTCTAACGTTGTCGCAACTGCTTTATACTTGACACATCTAGCCTTCTTACAGCTCTAGCTTTGCTAGAGCTGCCTTGTACGCGATAGTTTTAGCTTCTCTACAGCTGCCCTGTACTCGATATGTCTAGCTTTGTTACAGCTGCCTCGTACTCGATATGTCTAGCTTTGTTACAGCTGCCTTGTACTCGATACTTCTAGTATTCCTACAGCTGCCTTGTACTCGACACTTCTAGTATTCCTACAGCTGCCTTGTACTCGATACTTCTAGTATTCCTACAGCTGCCTTGTACTCGATACTTCTAGTATTCCTACAGCTGCCTTGTACTCGATACTTCTAGTATTCCTACAGCTGCCTTGTACTCGATACTTCTAGTATTCCTACAGCTGCCTTGTACTCGATACTTCTAGTATTCCTACAGCTGCCTTGTACTCGATACTTCTAGTATTCCTACAGCTGCCTTGTACTCGATACTTCTAGTATTCCTACAGCTGCCTTGTACGCGATGATTCTATCTTTGTTACAGCTGCCTTGTACGCGATGATTCTATCTTTGTTACAGCTGCCTTGTACGCGATGATACTAGCTTTGTTACAGCTGACTTGCACTCGATACTTCTAGCCTTCCTACAGCTGCCTTGTACTCGATACTTCTAGTATTCCTATAGCTGCCTTGTACTCGATACTTCTAGTATTCCTACAGCTGCCTTGTACTCAACACTTCCATCTTTGTTACAGCTGCCTTGTACGCGATGATACTATTTTTGTTACAGCTGCCTTGTACGCGATGATACTATCTTTGTTACAGCTGCCTTGTACTCGATACTTCTAGCCTTCCTACAGCTGCCTTGTACTCGATACTTCTAGCCTTCCTACAGCTGCCTTGTACTCGATACTTCTAGTATTCCTATAGCTGCCTTGTACTCGATACTTCTAGTATTCCTACAGCTGCCTTGTACTCAACACTTCCATCTTTGTTACAGCTGCCTTGTACGCGATGATACTATTTTTGTTACAGCTGCCTTGTACGCGATGATACTATCTTTGTTACAGCTGCCTTGTACTCGATACTTCTAGCCTTCCTACAGCTGCCTTGTACTCGATACTTCTAGCCTTCCTACAGCTGCCTTGTACTCAACACTTCCATCTTTGTTACAGCTGCCTTGTACGCGATGATTCTATCTTTGTTACAGCTGACTTGCACTCGATATTTCTAACCTTCCTACAGTTGCCTTGTACCCGATGCTTCTATCTTTGTTACAGCCGGCTTGTACTCGAAACTTCTAGCTTTATTACAGCTGCATTGTACTTGATGCTTCTGTCTTTGTTACAGCTGCCTTGTAATCGATGATCCTAGCTTTGTTACAGCTACCGTGTACCAGATACTTCTATCTTTGTTACAGTTATCTTGTACTCGATACTTCTGGCTTTGCAAGAGCTGCCTTGTACTCGATGCTTCTGAAGGTTCTACAGCTGCCTTGTACTCGATATGTGTAGCTTTTTTACAGATACCTTGTACTCGATGCTACTATCATTGTTAGAGCTGCCTTGTACTCGAGGCTTCTAGCTTTGTTACAGCTATCTTGTACTAGATGCTTCTAGCTTTATTACAGCTGTCTTGTATTAGATGCTTCTATCTTTGTTACAGCTGCCTTGTACTCGATATGTCTAGCTTTTTACAGATGCCTTTTACTCGATGCGTCTATCATTGTAAGAGTTGTCTTGTAATCGATGCTTCTAGCTTTGTTACAGCTGTCTTGTACTAGATGCTTCTAGCTTTGATACAGCTGCCTTGTAATCGATGATTCTAGCTTTGTTACAGCTGCCGTGTACTAGATACTTCTATCTTTGTTACAGTTATCTTGTACTCGATAATTCTGGCTTTGCTAGAGCTGCCTTGTACTCGATGCTTCTGATGTTTCTACAGCTGCCTTGTACTCGATATGTATAGCTTTTTTACAGATACCTTGTACTCGATGCTACTATCATTGATAGAGCTGCCTTGTACTCGAGGCTTCTAGCTTTGTTACAGCTATCTTGTACTAGATGCTTCTAGCTTTATTACAGCTGTCTTGTATTAGATGCTTCTATCTTTGTTACAGCTGCCTTGTACTCGATATGTCTAGCTTTTTACAGATGCCTTTTACTCGATGCGTCTATCATTGTAAGAGTTGTCTTGTAATCGATGCTTCTAGCTTTGTTACAGCTGTCTTGTACTAGATGCTTCTAGCTTTGTTACAGCTATCTTGTACTAGATGCTTCTAGCTTTATTACAGCTGTCTTGTATTAGATGCTTCTATCGTTGTTACAGCTGCCTTGTACTCGATAGATCTAGCTTTTTACAGATGCCTTTTACTCGATGCGTCTATCATTGTAAGAGTTGTCTTGTACTCGATGCTTCTAGCTTTGTTACAGCTGTCTTGTACTAGATGCTTCTAGCTTTGTTACAGCTGTCTTGTACTAGATGCTTCTGGCTTTGTTACAGCTGCCGTGTACTAAATACTTCTATCTTTGTTACAGCTGTCATGTACTCAATACGTATAGCTACCATGCACTCGATACTTCTGTCTTTGCTATAGCTACCTTGCACTCGATACTTCTGTCTTTGCTATTGATGCCATGCTCTCGATACTTCTGTCTTTGCTATGGCTACCATGCACTCGATGCTTCTGGCTTTGCTATAGCTGCCTTGAACTCAATACTTCTGGCTTTGTATAGCTGCCTTGCACTCGATGGTTATAGCTTTATTACAGCTGCCTTCTACTCGATACTTTTAGTTTTGCTAGAGCTGCCTTGTACTCGATACTTTTAGTTTTGCTAGAGCTGCCTTGTACTCGATATGTCTAGCTTTTTTACAGATGCCTTGTACTCGATGCTTCTATCATTGTTAGAGCAGCCTTGTACTCGATGCTGCTGGTTTTGTTACAACTGTCTTGTACTCGATGTTTCTGGCTTTGTTACACCTGTCTTGTACTAGATGCTTCTGGCTTTGTTACAGATGCCTTGTACTCAATGCTTCTATCATTGTTAGAGCAGCCTTGCACTCGATGCTTCTAGCTTTGTTACAGCTGTCTTGTACTCGATGTTTCTAGTTTTTCTACAGCTGCCGTGTACTCGATATGTCTAGCTTTTTTACAGTTGCCTTGTACTCGATGCTTCTATCATTGTTACAGCTGTGTTGTACTAGATGCTTCTAGCTTTGTTAAAGCTGCCTTCTACCCGATGCTTCCATCTTTACTACAGCGGCCTGTGCTCGATGCTTCTATCTTTGCTACAACAGCCTTGTGCTCGATTCTTTTAACGTTGTTGCAACTGCCTTATACTTGACACTTCTAGCCTTCCTACAGCTGCCTTGTAATCCATACTTCAAGCTTTGCTAGAGCTGCCTTGTACTCGATGCTTCTATCTTTGCTAGAGCTGCCTTGTACTCGATGCTTCTATCTTTGTTACAGATGCCTTGTACTCGATAATTCTAGCCTTACTAGAGCTGCCTTGTACTCGGTGCTTCTATCTTTATTACATCGGACCTGTACTCAATACTTCTAGCTTTGTTACAGCTGCCTTGTAGTCGATGATCCTAGCTTTGTTACAGCTGCCGTGTACTAAATACTTCTATCTTTGTTACAGCTGTCTTGTACACGATACTTTTAGCTTTGCTAGAGCTGCCTTGTACTCGATGCTTTTGGTTTTCAACTGCTGCCTTGTACTCGATACGTGTAACCTTTTTATAGATTCCTTGTACTCGATGCTTCTGTCATTGTTAGAGCTGCCTTGTACTCGACGCTTCTAGCTTTGTTACAGCTGTATTGTACTCAATGTGTCCAGCTTTGTTACGGCTGTCTTGTACTAGATGCTTCTAGCTTTGTTACAGCTGTCTTGTACACGATGCTTCTATTTTTGCTACAGCTGCCTTCTACCCGAGGTGTCTATCTTTGATACAGCTGCCTTGTGCTCGATGCTTCTATCTTTGTTACAACAGCCTCGTACTCGATTCTTCTAACGTTGTTGCAACTGCCTTATATTTGACACATCTAGCCTTCATACAGCTGCCTCGTAATGTTTGCTAGAGCTTCCTTGTACTCGATGCTTCTATCCTTGTTACAGATGCATTGTACTCGATAGTTCTAGCTTCGCTACAGCTGGCCTATTCTCGATATGTCTAGCTTTGTTACAGCTACCTTGTACTCGATACTTCTAACCTTCCTACAGCTGCCGTGTACCCGATGCTTCTATCCTTGTTACAGCTGACTTGTACTCGATACTTCTATCTTTGTTACAGCTGCCTTGTACTCGATGATCCTAGCTTTGTTACAGCTGCCGTATACTAGATTGTTCTAGCCTGTACTCGATGCTTCTATCTTTGTTACAGATGCCTTGTACTCGATAGTTCTAGCTTCGCTACAGCTGCCCTGTACTCGATATGTCTAGCTGTGTTACAGCTGCCTTGTACTCGATACTTCCAGCCTTCCTAGAGCTGCCTTGTACTCCGTGCTTCTATCATTGTTACAGCTGATTTGTAGTCGATGATCCTAGCTTTGTTACAGCTGCCGTGTACTAGATACCTCTAGCTTTGTTACAGCTGCCTTGTAGTCGATGATCATAGCTTTGTTACAGCTGCCGTGTACTAGATACTTCTATCTGTGATGCAACTGCCGAGTACTCGATGCTTCTATCTTTGTTACAGCTGCCATGCAGTCAATGATCCTAGCTTTGTTACTGCTGCCGTGTACTAGCCATTTCTATCTTTGTTACAGCTGTCTTGTACTCGATACTTTTAGCTTTGCTAGAGCTGCCTTGTACTCGATATGTCTAGCTTTTTTACAGATGCCTTGGACTCGATGCTTCGATCATTGTTAGAGCTGCCTTGTACTCTATGATTCTAGCTTTGTTACAGCTGTCTTGTCCGAGATGCTTCTAGCTTTGATACAGCTGTCTTGTACACGATGCTTCTATCTTTACTACAGCTACCTTGTCCTCGATGCTTCTATCTGTGTTACAACAGGCTTGTACTCAATTATTCTAAAGTTGGCTCAACTGTCTTATACTTGACACATCTAGCCTTTCTACAGCTGCCTTGAAATCGATACTTCTAGCTTTGCTAGAGCTGCCTTGGACTCGATGCTTCTATCTTTGTTACAGATGTCTTGTACTCGATAGTTCTAGCATCGCTACAGCTGCCCTGTACTAGATATGTCTAGCTTTGTTACAGCTGCCTTGTACTCGATATTTCTAGCCTTCCTGCAGCTGCCTTGTACTTGACGCTTCCATCTTTGTTACAGCTGCCTTGTACTCGTTGCTTCTATCTTTGTTACAGCTGAGTTGCACTCGATACTTCTAACCGTCCTACAGCTGCCTTGTACCCGATGCTTCTATCTTTGTTACCGCTGACTTGTACTCGATACTTTTATCTTTGTTAGAACTGCCTTGTAGTCGATGATCTAAGCTTTATTACAGCTGCCGTGTACTAGATACTTCTATCTTTGTTACAGCTGTCTTGTACTTGATACTTCTGGCTTTGTTACAGTTGCCTTGTACTTGATGCTTCTATCTTTGCTGCAGCTGCCGTGTACTCGATGCTTCTAGCCTTCCTACAACCGCCTTCTAAACAATGCTTCTATCCATGCTACAACTGCCTTTTACTCGATACCTATACATTTGTTGCAGTTACCTTGCACTCGATACTTCAATTTTGCTATAGCTACCTTGCACTCGATACTTCTGTCCTTGCTATGGCTACCTTGCACTCGATACTTCTGTCCTTGCTATGGCTACCTTGCACTCGATAATTCTGTCCTTGCTATAGCTACCTTGCACTCGATACTTCTGTCCTTGCTATAGCTACCTTGCACTCGATACTTCTGTCCTTGCTATAGCTACCTTGCACTCGATACTTCTGTCCTTGCTATAGCTACCTTGCACTCGATACTTCTGTCCTTGCTATGGCTACCTTGCACTCGATACTTCTGTCTTTGCTATGGCTACCTTGCACTCGATACTTCTGTCCTTGCTATAGCTACCTTGCACTCGATACTTCTGTCCTTGCTATAGCTACCTTGCACTCAATACTTCTGTCCTTGCTATAGCTACCTTGCACTCGATACTTCTGTCCTTGCTATAGCTACCTTGCACTCGATACTTCTGTCCTTGCTATGGCTACCTTGCACTCGATACTTCTGTCCTTGCTATGGCTACCTTGCACTCGATACTTCTGTCTTTGCTATGGCTACCTTGCACTCGATACTTCTGACTTTGCTATGGCTACCTTGCACTCGATACTTCTGTCCTTGCTATGGCTACCTTGCACTCGATAGTTCTGTCCTTGCTATGGCTACCTTGCACTCGATGCTTCTGACTTTGCTATAGCTACCTTGCACTCGATACATATGGTTTTGCTATAGTTGCCTTAGTGGAGAATCACAGTCTTCATGACAACAATCTGGTTTAATCACGACTGTTGATTATTCTTTGTTTCACCCTCCACTAACAGCACTGCTCGCATCGTAGATAGGTATATCACATTGTCAGAGCGCACGAACGGAATCTATTTTGAATATCCTCCTTGTCAGATGTGTCAGTTGTGAACATGGCTGTGGAAAGCTGAGGATAACTGCGTTGTGCAGAACAGAGTAATGAAATGGTGTTCTGGTTTAGGTTAATTGAAGATGTTAAGCAGTCGATCTCCAAACATGATGTGTTCATTTGCAGACCAGGAGAAAACACTTTCTTTGAAAATTCAACACTGGAATGACAAGCTCGGTAACCGAGTCAGTCGTTCCAGTGATACAATTTCAAAAATTGGTCTGCAAATCCACTTTTTCTATAAGAAAATTAAACCTTTTTTGAAGAAAATTAAGGGTTAATTTCACACTTTGAAACCGAACGCCCAAAAACGCCAATATTCTAATTTTGAAATTGAGATTCTGCCAATTCAGGGATCAATGATTTAAACTGTATTTAAGATTTGGAATTCCAGCTTTCTGTTTCAAACTTCAAAATGTCAAATGTAGGTCAGGCGTGTCGTGGCGTGTCTGAATCGGTTACTATCATTATTATAATTTTTATGCACCCCCCCCCCACCCCACCCAACGCACACCCCCCCCCCTCCACCACCAGGACATAAATTTGCCATGCTTGCTCCAAAATATCTCGTTTGACTGATTACCGAAGCATTTTTAGCATACACAGTTTCTGAAACTTCAAATAAATCACGTGATAACAACTCATTAGGTGATTGGCGAGAAAATGAAACTGAGAAAATCGAGGGATCCGACCTGTCAATCAAATATCTGACGTCATAATCAAATACGTCACGTGTTAGCTGGCATTACGATCATAGGTACCAACCACCCCCTACCCCACCCCCACCACCCCACCCCACCTCTCAACCCTCATTAAAGTAGGCCGTGTTCTCACTAGAGACTTAATCAGGAATAACGCCATACTTCAGTAAGGCGTTATTCCTGATTTACTCTCTAGTGAGAACACGGCATTAGTTTCAATATATTAACAGGTTACCTGCATAGTTGACTTGAAATTTGATTCTGGGGATCCGTGTTTCAAAGCGTAAAATCGTCAGATTCAAACACGCATAAAAACTAGAAAATTGGCTGATCATGGATACAAATTTATCGCTCTAGTGAAAGTTTCGTAAACAAACTTCCAAAAGAAGGACAGCGATTTCCCTTTAGTAACTTTGCTGATACATTTTAAAAACTCATAGCATACATCAATAATTTTTACAGAAACAAAGTTCAAAACAACAGGATTATTGAAGCAGTATTTGGTCCCTACCTTTGCTGAATGATTTATGAAACAAAACTTTAGAAAACATAACATAAATATTTTAGAAAGAAGTTGTCGAAAGATTTTAGTGTAAGTTCACATTTGCTTGTGCCTAGAACTGTTAAGTCGAACATACGTTGGTTGTTATTTTATGCCACAGCTGCGACAAAAGCGAATCTACGTACTGGATAGCTTCTGCGTATATAATGATTCTACCTCGATACCAACATCGAAAATCGATATACATTTATTAAATTATGTTTCAATTTATTTGTAGTTGGCTTCATTTATTTATACAGCTTATTTATACAAATTCCTTCGTCAAATATCGTTTATGATCTTGTACATGTATATACTCACGATCAACCTGTTTTTGCTTGCGTACATTTTTTTCATCTAAAAATTGAAACTGTCACAATGAGACAGAACTATGACGCCCGACATTATATCTATTGACCCATTTGCCCCCCCCCCCCCCAGGACGGCCAAAAGCAGTTTCTGCAGTGGTCTTGCGATATATTCATTTGCAGACCACAGGGAGACTATTTCTCTTTAATTTGACCACTGGAATGACTGGATCGATAATGGAGCCAGTAATTCCAGTCGTAAATTTTCAAAAATGATCTTCTATTGGTATATAAATGTACATTTTTATGACAAAATTTAAATTGTTTCCGAACGAATTTGAGGGTTAAAGGGTTAGATTTCCATATTGACCCTCTGAATTCAAATACCAAAACATCAAAATTCTTCACGTTTTAATCAATATTCTGTTGAATTACTTTGAAACTAATTTAACTGAGAACTGTAGCTGCCTAAGGCAGCGACATGTTCCTGACAAAATTAGTTTCAAAAAATTCAACAGCTTACCTTTATGCCTATGGTTATCTTGAAGTCGAGATTCGAGGAAGTCGGTGTTCAAAGGGTTAACCCATTAGGCCTTATAGTCCTCAAACACCAAATTATTTACGATGAAGATAATATTCTTTTGAATATTGTGAAACTTATTTTACTGCAACCAGTTGCTGTCAATGTCAGCTGCAACGTGTTCCAATCATATCAGTTTCCACTTATTCAACTTAATTTGTACAAAATTGTAAATGATCTTTGTCTTTGATCTTTCGTGTACAAAAGTGTGTGTTAATGTATTTGAACCGCAAACAATGTGAAACCGCAACACAAATGTATAACATATAATTGTTAGCCACGTCGCCAGACACGAGGGTAAATGCGAGCACAGGGTGCTTGTTGTTGTCGCTGCTACTGCTGTTGTTGCTGCTGTTATTGTTGTTGTAGTAGTAGTAGTAGTAGTAGTAGTAGTAGTTGTTGTTGTTGTCGTTGTTGATATTGTTGGTGTCGTTGTTGTTGTTGTTGTTGTTGTTGTTGTTGTTGTTGTTTTTGTAATAACTCTGGTTGTACTGGAGGGATCATCTCCAAACATGTGTGGGAACTTTCACCAGAGGTCCACAGGACATATGCCAATTTTGGGGTCAAAATCTAAGGACAACAGCTTTCAGTAATATTATTTTTTTTAATGAACACTTCCGACGCATTTTTCAATAATTCTGTTTATACTTGAGTGATCTTCTTTAACCTTGCTATAGCTGCCTTGCACACGATACTACTGGCTTTGCTATAGCTACCGTGCACTTCATACTATAACTTTGTTACAGCTGCCTTGCACCCAATACTGTGGTTTTGTTACAGCTGCTTCCATGGATGATGTAGGATGGTGGTTCAACTCACCAGGACATGATTCTCGTTGGTGAAGAATCACAGTCTTCATGACAAAAATCGGGTTTAATCACGACTATTGATTATTCTTTGTCTCACCCTCCACTAACAGCACTGCTCGGATCGTAGAAAGGTATATCCCATGGTCAGATCGCATGAACGGAATCTGTTTTGAACTTCCTCATTGTCAGATGTGTCAGTTGTGAACATGGCTGTGGAAAGCTGAGGATAACTGCGTTGTGCAGAACAGAGTAATGAAATGGTGTTCTGGTTCAGGTTAATTGAAAATGTTAAGCAGTCGATCGCCAAACATGATGTGTTCATTTGCAGACCAGGAGAAAACACTTTCTTTGAAAATTCAACACTGGAATGACAAGTTCTGTAACCGAGCCACTCGTTCCAGTGATATAATTTCAAAAATCGGGCTGCAAATCAACTTTTTCTATAAGAAAATTAAAGCTTTCTTGAAGAAAATTAAGGGTTAATTTCACACTTTGAAACCGAACGCCCAACAAAGCCAATATTCTAATTTTGAAAATGGGATTCTGCCAATTCAGGGAACAAAGAGTTAAACTGTATTTAAGATTTGGAATTCGGGCTTTCTGTTTCAAACTTCAAAATGTCAAATGTAGGTCTGGCGTGTCGTGTCGTGTCTGTGTCGGTTACTATCATTATTATAATTTTTATGCACCCCACCTCCCCCACCCAGCGTACAAACCCGCCCCCCCCCCATCCACCACCAGGCCACAAATTTGCCATGCATGCCCCAAAATATCTGGTGTGATTGATTACTGAAGCATTTTTAGCATACACAGTTTCTGAAACTTCTGATAAATCACCTGATAACAACTCATTAGCTGATTGGCGAGAAAATGAAACTGAGACAATCGAGGGATCCGATCTGTCAATCAAGTATCTGACGTCATAATCAAATACGTCAAGTGTTAGCTGGCATTAAGATCATAGGTACCAACCACCACTACCCAAACCCACCACCTCACCCCACCTCTCAACCCTCATTAAAGTATTTCGTGTTCTCACTAGAGACTTAATCAGGAATAACGCCATACTTCAGTATGGCGTTATTCCTGATTTGCTCTCTAGTGTGAACACGATCTTAGTTTCAAAATATTTAACAGTTTACCTGCATAGTTGACTTGAAATTTGATTCTGAAATCCGTGTTTCAAAGTGTAAAATCGTCAGATTCAAACACGCGTAAAAAGTAGCAAATTGGCAGAGCATGGATACAAATTTATCACTCTAGTGAGTTTCGTAAACAAACTTCCACAAGTAGGACAGTGATTTACTTTTAGAAATTTTGCTAATACATTTAAAAAACTCATAACATACATCAATAATTTTTTCCAGAAATAAAGTTCCAAACAACAGGATTATTTAAGCAGTATTTGGTCCCTACCTATGCTGAATGATTTATGAAACGAAATCTTAGTAAACATAACATAAATATTTCAGAAAGAAGTCGTCAAAATATTTTAGTGTAAGTTCACATTTACTTTGAGTATTGAATGACATGCGTGGGTTGTAGTTAGAACTGGTAAGTCAAACCTACGTTGGTTGTTATTGTATGCCACAGCTGCGACAAAAGCGAATCTACGTACTGGATAGCTTCTGCTCATATAATGATTCTACCTCGATAACAAAGTCGAAACTCGATATACAGTTATTAAATTATGTTTCCATTTATTTGTAGTTGGCTTCATTTATTTATACAGCTTATTTATACACATTCCTTTGTCAAAAATCGTGTATGATCTTGTGCGTTTATATACTCACGATCAACCTGTTGTTGCTTGCGTACATTTTTTTAATCTAAAAATTGAAACTGTCACGATGAGACAGTACTCTGACGCCCGACATTATATCTATTCACCCATTTGCCACCCCCCCCCCACCCCAAGGACGGCCAAAAGCAGTTTCTGTAGTGGTCTTTTTGATATATTCATTTGCAAACCACAGGAATGACTGGATCGATAATGTAGCCAGTAATTTCAGTGGTAAATTTTCAAAAAGGATCTTCTATTGGTATATAAATGTAAATTTAAATTGTTTCCGAACGAATTTGAGGGTTAAAGGGTTAGATTTCCATATTAACCCTCTGAATTCAAATACCAAAACATCCAAATTCTTCAAGTTTTAATCAATATTCTGTTGAATTACTTTGAAATTAATTTAACTGAGAACTGTATCTGCCTAAGGCAGCGACATGTTCCTGTCAAAATTAGTTTCAAAATATTCAACAGCTTACCTGTGTGCCTATAGTTATCTTGAATTTGAGAATCGAGGAAGTCGGTGTTCAAAGGGTTAACCCATTAGGCCTTATAGTCCTCAAACACCAAATTATTTGCGATGAAGATCATATTCTTTTGAATATTGTGAAACTTATTTTACTGCAACCAGTTGCTGTCAATGTCAGCTGCAACGTGTTCCAATCATATCAGTTTCCAATTATTCAACTTAATTTGTACAATATTGTAAATGATCTTTGTCTTTGATCTTTCGTGTACAAAAGTTTGTGTTAAGGTATTTGAACCGCAAAAAATGTGAAACCACAACACAAATGTATAACATATAATTGTTAGCCACGTCACCAGACACGAGGGTAAACGTGGGCATGGAGTGCTTGTGGTTGTTGCTGTTGTTGCTGCTGTTGTTATTGTTGCTGTTATTGTTGTTGTTGTTGTTGTTTTTGTCGCCGTTGTTGGTGTTGTTGTTGTTGTTATTGTTGTTTTTGTAATAACTCTGGTTGTCTTGGAGGTATTGTCTCCAAACATGCGTGGACACTTTCATCAGAGGTCCAAAGTACATATGCCAATTTTGGGGTCAAAATCTAACGACAATAGCTTTCAGTAATATTTTTTTTATAATGGACACATCTGACGCATTTTTCAATAATTCTGTTTATACTGGAGCGATCTTCTTTAACCTTGTGTGCATGGTTGCCAGTGTGGTCACATGGAGATGTGCCATTCTTGGAGTAAAAATATGCTAAAAGGAACATTGATATCATAGTAGACACATCTGACCTCACAGCGACCTAATTAAAAATATATTAACTACACTGGTATTGGACTAATTTGTCCTTGTGTTGTCGCAAGGACTGGTCGGCCCCTGAACGTGTGGATGCAGCGCCGGCTCCAGAGTTCACGGCGCCCTCTGAAAAGGTTAGTTCTGAGGGAGGCGATGGCCGCGCTTCCTAGGGATAATTTTGAAATCCATGTGCATTGAGAGGGATTTTCTGTCAACTATAGCTCTTGTTCAAAGTGTGAAACTACTATGTTTTTAAAGGTTTTTTCTTTGACAGTAACCTTATATATAACAAGACAAGAACCCTATAGCATACGCGTCTGTATTAGGATACGTAGGTCTTTTTATATATCTCTGCTACGCAATGTTTTTCACACTTTTTTCCCCTAATATCTTGCTAACAAATGTGATTCAGATCCGGATAACGAGTCATGTGTACATCATCGGATCAGCAGTTTCAATATATATGATATTGCGTCTACATAAAAAGCTCATAAATAAGGCAACTTATTTCCAAAAAAACCCGGACTCCTCTTAGTTAGTACAATTTTGAACACAATGTAAGACATGTTCTGTTGAATAATTTGGATTTAATTTGATTGTAAGCGATTGCTGCCTTAGGAATCTATGGCTCCCGGTGACATTAAACACAAAGCATTCAACAGTAGATTTTATTTTGTTTTCGAACTACGTTAAGTTATTTCTGAGCGGTACTCTGCTTAAAGGTGCACATTTACTCCAAAATGTTTGAAAATAAAAATTGTTAAAATTATATAAATTTAGAGGCTTAGATTGTGAGCCGCGATGTAATGAAACGAAATAAATAACAATAGTCTATGGGCCACACAATACACCCCACCCCACCCACCCACACACACACACACCCCTCACCGCTGCTTCCACGCACACCTTAAGATCTACCGCCATCATGATTTGCGACTCATTAGCTGCTATGTAAAAGATCTGGATATGTTCCCAGAAAAAATTCTCACGATCCTTATTCCCTAGTCATAAATCAAAACCGCACCATAGTCGTCAAAATCGATCATTTTTACGGGATTGGGAAACAAAAATTGTGAAAACTGTCATTTTTATTATTTAAAACGACCACTCAAAATATTGTTTGTTGTTCGGTTTCCATTTTTTCTATGTTTCATGCAAATCAGTATGATTATAACGTCACCAGAGGTCAAAAGGTCACGGATTCTGGTCGTTACTTAAATTTTGACAAATGTGCATTGGTGTAACGGGCAAAGCAGATAAAAAGAACTCGTTTCGTAATTATTAGCTTAAGAAGTTAATAATACACACCTTCCGACAAATCTAAATCGCCCATGTTGATTTGTTTCATGAAATGGTGTTACAATAACGACGGACAGAATTTACTTGTCGAAAATAGCAGAAGAATGCAATTACGCTAGTGAAATATGAAATGATCATAATATTCTCATCTAAATAATGTTGATTAATAAATGATCACTGACAATGTGTCCTCTAGCGTTCTCTGAAATTTCATAGATGTTATATGCAAATCAGTTGGATAATGGGCCTTTCCGGTTTTCGCTATGCCCAGCCCATCTCTAGCTAAGGTCCACCCACATCGATCTCTGAACACCCTGACTATCAATTTCCAAAAAAAATATACAGGTAGGCTGTTGAATATTTTGAAACTAATTTGACTGGGTGCTGTTGCTGCCTAAGGCAGCAACAGTGCCCAGTCAAATTAGTTTCAAAATATTCAACAGCATGTTTATTAAATAGCAAAGAATTACAAAAACATACAATTCATACAACCTATCGGAATGTTTGAGATTTGATGGCAGTCTATATGGAACCCTTTGTGACGTAATGGTTTTGACGTCATCATACATGCGCTGAGCTGATTATGACGTCATGATAGGTCGGATGATTGCTGGGTACCCTGGAAAGGTGAATAAGATCATCATAGGTCAAAATATCACTAATTATATCTGCTTACAACCCGACAGTCGTGCATTGCTGTGCCTTACAAGGCACTTAGAAAGAAATCTTTCGGTGTGCATCGGTGTGAACGTTTAGATCACCGAAAAGTTCTGGAGCATCAGCTAGAATGATTTCAAAGCATTCATCGGATACAATCCTTTGAGGTAATCAGTGGAGGATTCTAGTTTCTCAGCCAATCATACGACGTCATAATTAATTACGTGACGTGTAGGATGACGTCATAATAAATTACGTCATGAATGACGTAGCTAAGTTCGTGGCGAACGCTTAATTAATGACGTACTAATCGTCGTTGTACGAATTGTATGGCTTTACTATTTAATAAACATTCTATTGAATATTTTGAACCTAATTTGATTTAGTGCTGTTGCAGCAACAGCACCTAATCAAATTACTTTCAAAATATTCAACAGCTTACCTGTATAGTCTTCTGGAAATTGATAGTCGATTGATCCCACTACTGGCAAAGTGTGGGAGGGGCTTAGTTAAAATGGGCGGGGCATAGCTAAAACTGGATTCCTCCGTTGTGTGCTGAATCTGAAAGCACATTACAGTGCAGGTCGGAAATAACTTAATATGTTTCTAAAGCAAAATAAAACATACTGTTCAATAATTTGAACTTGATTTGTTTGGACGCCATCACTGCCTAAGCCACCACTAACCTCTCATCAGATTAACTCCAAAATATTCAACCAAACATTCTATACATTCATAGTGCTGCAGCGATGATCGCTGTCCGAACCACCCACCCATACCAAAATATTAATACATGCTATCATGTATCATTGTGTTCCTTGACACTTCAGGAAAAGGAAATATAGGATGACAAGCTGACTTTATTACAAATGAAATTAAGAGCGTCCGAATGTAGGGGTATATGCCACCCATGTTGATAAATAAAATCTGCATCTCCTGTCCTCAAATGAAATACTGTCGTCTCTCTTCAACTTTGCTGTATTTCGTTGGATCAAGAGAGCTTACCAATTACGTATATAGGTGGGAATCGATGTATTTATCCTATTATCCTATTAATCATTGAAATGGCCAGAAATGGATAGTTGGGAGGGTGGGTGTGGGCTCATTATTAATCATGTTTTAGTATGTTAAGTTTCTTAAGATGAAGGCCGTGCAGAATGCTTATGACAAGTACATTCTGATGGGTTCATATGTTATCAGCATCATCACTGTCAACTGTATGCAACCCGACATCTATGGTGAGTGGGTTTGCACACCACAGTTCACTCTAATCCGCGGACTGTGGCAGCGCTTCACAGATGTATGCTCTTGTGCATGCCTGGTCATGTTGTGAGCATGTACATTTAGTCGAACTGCAATCATTGCGGTTACACATTAAATTATTCTAGAGTTCTTAAGCGGACACTGTCTGCTTCATTAATTCTGGATATAGTCCCCATTTTATACCCATACTCTGTAGGGTTGGGTCGGGTTTGCATCGCATAACACGCCTGTCTCCATACCATACGCGAGTAACAACTGCGTAATATGTGGCGCATGACACTATTCTCGGTTGGTGGCAATTTCTTGCCTATAATGTTATTTTTGGCATTCTCACTTCGCAAGTCATTCAATCGTTGGGCATCTTTTCCATACATGTTGGATATTAAGCGTGTACAAGCTACTCGTTCTGGCTCCGATACATGACATCATGTTCCTAGATTACCTATATCTTGAAACTTCTATGGGTGCCGTATCATCTGGTTAAATGCTGTTCTCTTCACATGGCCATAGAATGCACTGACCGTATCGCATCCTGTGATTTAATAAACGCCAAGCATAATGTGTACTTGTTCCTGTGTCAGTTTGTCATATAAGGACTGAACTGGACTGTATCGTCTAAGGGAAGTGTGTTTGCATTCGTGATCAGTCTGAAAAAGTATGTCCTTGGCACGAGTGGATTGTCGATAATGAATTAACATGACTAGAACGTCAGTAGCCGGGCTAGCTACAACTATTGTCCTTGCCCCTTGACCAGCAGCGTAGGCAGCGTGAAGGATTACGCGAGTATTCGCCTATTCGTGATTCGAGTGAAGTGCTATGACGTCATTCACTACAGTAGATTTTATTATGGCAACAGCAACATCTCCCAAACCACCACTGACAATGATTGATTGGTTGTCATACACTGCATGAGCCATATTCTGTTTCAGGAATTCTGTCTAGAAGTTTGCTAATGTTGATTTATTCTCATTTCTGCTAAGAAATAACTTTCAGTTTCTGGGAGCAGTAGCATTTGGAATTAAATGGACAGCATTAGCTTGCTTTCCTCCACTCCTCTTCAGTTTAGTGTGGGTTTTAATGCTATTCTCTAGGTAGCGGCCAAATACAACGTGAATGTGAGTCACTTGCCTGCGTATACAAAGGACATATTCCATGAATGTCATAGCCATCTCTTTAAAACAAATACTCGCTGATTTTGGGATTAGCAACATCTGAATATCCCGCACAACCATCTATGATAAGTGCGTCTGCATTTCATACAGTATTACTCCATTTCCTCAAGGGGTAATTCCTCAAGCGTATGCATAAATTCTGTTTGTGTTCCAGAGTGCATTATTATCCCATCTTCGGTGAATATGCTTAATGGTACAGGTAAATTTTCGTAAGCCATCAGCCTCTCCAGTGGCACTTGCTTATCTGCGTTTATTGTCAATAGTCTAAGTTACATAACTTCAGCGATCATCTTAACACTGCGTTTGCCAATCTTAATTGTCTTTGTCATTTCACTCATCGTTTTTATACTGGGACGTGACATTGCGTCATAGAAACTCTTAAGTGGTGCTGACTTATTTGCAGGTAGGGCAAGCCGCTCATTGAAGAATTTGTCAGCCAAAGCATAACCTGTTTCAAAAGCACCAACAAGGTTTGCCTGAACATCTGCAGTTCCCACAACTCCGGATGCAAAATCTATAAGGTGTGATGGTGGATAGTGAAGGCAGAATGGGTCCAAATATGTTACTCCAAACATGTGGGTCATCTTCTGTGCATCGTTACCCCAACGCTTTATTGCTGGATTGGAAATATTGTGTGGATCACAATCAGGACCGAACCTTTCGACTCTGCAGACATATGTCCAAACATTTTCTGAATATTGAACTGTTATTGGCCGAGCTAAAAACCAGCGGGCAAGAGCAGAAGCTTTCAACGTCAAGCCAATGATTCCACCTGTTCCCTTCAGGGGCGTGTTCTCTGTATTTTTCAGGGCGCAGTCCTGCCAGACCACGCTAAATCTACCATGGGATAGCTCAATGACAAATTGTTTTTCATCTTCAAAGTAATCACCAATCTCAGCTGGGGTTCTTTCACCATTAGCAGTAAAGGTGGCATGCACTTTCATATATGCTTCTGTGTGAAGCGAACATCAATGGGATGAACTCCGCTTTTGCTGACTGACAAACCTGCCAATTTCCATTTCGCTAAGCCGCCAAGAATCGCTTGAACGATATTGAAACTTTCTGAAGATAATCATCCCAGAGTTTGAATGTTGGGGAACTGTGTCTACCTTCATCACAGAATCTCTTGTCCAAGTGCAGCAACGTCATTTCAATATTACTTCTCAGGTCATTCGCAATAGCTGTTGGCGGTAGACTTTTAGGATTTGCAAACCAAACCTGTAAATAACTTACACCTACAAGAACATCTGCAGGAAAATCATGGCCTGGTGTTTTCCACCCAGGTGCTGAAGTTCTTGACAAACAGACAATGTAAAACTTCATTAACAATTTTCACAGCATAGACTCACGGGCAAAGTATTTTCCAGCTAGAATTTGTCCTACGGTTCCTTCGGCAAATACTTCTGACTCATGCAAAAGGCTGCGTAACCCTACATCTCCATAAAGAAATCTAATCCCAGCAAGAACAGACATAATAAGGTGCATGCCCCCCTCACTTGGAATAACACCATTCAGCTCTTCTGTCCTAGACCACACAACTTCTAAAGCTTTTGTTAATAGGCCCATATAATAAAATACTGCAATGTGTTTATGCCCAAGTGTATTCGTAACTTCCTTAATTCGCATAAGAGTTGTGTAAATTGTGGCAAGGTCTATAGGAGTTGCCATGATAAAGAGATTATAGGGCACCGTCGATACAACTGGCGATATGGCAGATGGCAGGAGAGCGTGAACCTGCACCCATGGTGGGCATGCGTCTTTTGACTCGGTTTCTGTAAGCACAGCACGTGATCTAACAAGCTTATATATTAGCTCCACAGATCGCACACAAATTACTTGGATATCTTCCATGTTTGGTTTAATTTCTTCTGCTGCTCTGGCTCGTGGGAAAATTATTGGAATTGGACGCTTTGGAGGCTTCTGGTATGTGAGGATGTGCGATAAATTATCCCGTCGGAACGTCTGATATGCCAGTAAACAAAGATAAATTGCAGTAATCATAAATTAACAGCCTACCTCCCCGGCACACACCCCACACCCACGAAAAATCCCGCATACGGCGATTGATTTCAAGTTGATTTGGCTACCGTTATGATATTATAAACCTCGACATTTATTAAACATGCATAAAAAATATACGCGTCTTACGAGAAAGACAATGTCGGAGCGTATGGCTTCATAATCTAATATACGCCCCACCCCTTCAGAAACTAGGTCATAACTTGACTTGTAATTATTTTCACGCGTGTCATCCCCTATGTCCTTATTCTACACACTCTAGCTGTCATTTTGATATATGGTAGTATTTATTAATATTTTGGTATGGGTAGCTCGCTAACTAAGTGACTTTTAGGCCCTTGCTGCAGCACTATCACAATTTCAAAGTAAATAGGCCTATACAGGTAAGGTGTTGGCTATTTTGAAACCAATTTTCTAAGCCAGCCTGACTGTGGTCTGTTGCTATATGGCATCAACAGCTCTCAGTCAAATTAGTTTCAAAATATTAAATATTCCGTTTGCATTGAATTTTTCATGGCAGTAGCTTAATATGGTAATTTTGAAATATTAGATAATTTTAATGATTTGATTTCCTAACTATTAATGCTGCGTACATGTTTTTTATTGCTGGAACAAACAAAGGCCTTCGAATATTTCGATTTCGCCGGTAGGGTTTCTCATGGTGAACTCGAATGGCAAGGTTTGCCATCCCAATCACCCGTTCATGAACTGTCAGCTAATACTCTTATCTTCAACAATTTACAATTCAAGTTCTTCATATATTGTCATCTCAGTATAAATATGTCACTCAGGTTCGATCAAATTCTAAAACGTTATCAGATGTATTGATAAGTTTTCATGACCCGAAAGTATTGCACTTAAATTTTGCCAATCGTTGCATAATTATCGTATTTATTTTTCCATAACGGTGTAATCGTCTGAATTTCCATCCACCCTCATTTCACTGGTATAGCTGACAGAAGCTGGCATCTGGTATAGTGCCAGGTCGTTTTTATCAAGAAAAGCACGCGTAATATTACTAGTGGCCATGCGCCTATGTCACTTTTCCCCATGTCTGCATAGAACTGTATGTCTTATTGGCCAATTTTATAAGA
The DNA here is from genome assembly GCA_034401795.1 of Chaetoderma sp. LZ-2023a. NCBI lineage: Eukaryota > Metazoa > Mollusca > Caudofoveata > Chaetodermatida > Chaetodermatidae > Chaetoderma > Chaetoderma sp. LZ-2023a. The sequence goes on from CM067365.1 coordinate 44,438,154, forward strand.
GAATATTTATTTGTTTTATTATTTAACGGCCCACATTCACACCATTTTTGGAGGCGTGGATTGTATGTCTCGGTGTAGTTGTACGGGTGTGTCCTGACATGTGGTGTCTTCATTTCGAGAGGAGTTGTAAAATTGATTTCGAAGCACGATTCTCTAATTCCACTTTACAACTGGACATTTTTTATTGATTTGTGAAGAGTGAAATTGTCACAGGTTAGAATTTGCTTTGTTTCATTTCAGTAGGTTTCACGGTCCATACGGTTTTAACGAATTGGTTTTCAGGTATTTTGGTGTGAAGTGCGCCTTTAGGTGACTCTTTACTGATTAAACTAACCACCATTATTCGTTATAATGTGTATGCACGGAGAGAGTCTTAACTAAGTTGATGACAACGTGTGACTCAATCCCTCATTTGAAACAAGAAAAAATGTGTTTAAATCAAAATATCATTCTCATGCCAGGGGTCATCATTTGGGGAGCAGAACGCATGGTATCCCATAAAGACTTTTGATGGTATATACAACCCCTCTCCCCCCCCCCCCGCCCCCCAAATGCAACTTGGGATTCCAAAAGTTGTGGCAGTGGGTTTCATGAGACCCCTGAAAATCGTGTACAATTGTTAAATATTAATTAGCATTATGAGCATTTGCACGATCATACCACAAAATCTATAATCCATAATCAATAGTTGTGGGCCCGTGGTAGGTCCTACTCACTAATTTTAGCATGAATTAGAAAAAGTTCAAGGGAATTCCAAATTTCAGATTTGGACCCCCATATTTCAGGTTTGGACCCGTAGATTTCGGGTTGATACACACATATTTCAGGATGGGATGCACGCGTTCTAGGTGTGTGATCCCTGGGACCTAGAAAATGTAGATGCCTTGAGAACGTTTCTCATCTGACGTTTATTTTTATTTTCTGCGGAATTTTGTATAAATATTGTTTTTATTTATCTTTAACACCTCATGTGCGAACAGCGCCTCAACGCGTTCAAAATATTACTTGATATATCAATTAAATATTTTGATGGCCAATATTTTTCAAGATATTTTTATTTTAAAAGACTATTTTTGTACATTTACGACTGATTCTTTTTCACCGGATTGACTATTAAAGGGGTAATATAAATCTACGGAATTCCCAAAACATTGACTAACAAATTTCAACGAGTTCAGAATACAGCAGCGCGCATCATTGCACGAACATCTCAGTACAGCCACATTGCGCCAATACCTAGGGAGCTGTACTTTCTGCCTATAGATTCACGTTTGAAGCACAGATTTGCTAATTCAAACTTTTAAAGGGACGCTAATCTCATCTCAGATGTTGTATTGTGCCGATAAATTATGGTTTATAGATTCCCTATCATTCATATCCTGTCACATTTCCATATCTGTGTCACAATTATCTGCTTTGTAATATCTAAGAGATTAACTCACCTTGTGAGGTGAAACTGTGCTTGATCAGCTTAGCAAACGGCATCGTATACCTGATTGCTCAGCTGATAACGCTCGCGTCTGCCGACGTTAAGATGTTAGCTTTGTTCAGCGCAGGCAATGAGATTTTTGACACGATTGAATGAAATTATCAAACACGATATGTATGTTCCTCACGCTCATTCGTGCCCAAAGACTCAGTGAAATTCAACGCATACGAGAGCTCTCAGCTTGTCATCTTCAGTACGCCCATATCTGTACATATTCTGGGTTCAAATGGTACCTTTTGGTGTCTTCGAACTTTAATCGTCTGACTGTGTGCACTAACTCTAATTTTCTTGAAATCACTACGCTGTAAGAAATTTCGAGAATGAATCAAATAGTTTGCCATATCAAAGTTAAACTTAAGCAATCCATAATATCGCTATTTTAACATTCATTTTAGAAGCTAATCTTTCCAAACGTCGACATATACCGACTGCATCAAAAGTTTTAATTTGTTAAAAATAAGATTTCTGGTGGCCAATAACCGGATTATCCCATGTATGATCGAAACCAGAATAGGAACACAGTTCTCTGATGAAGAACGGTCAATTACAATTAGTCGATATATTAAAATAACACTCGCAGTATGCTTTCCTGACCATGGAAATAATACGTAGTACACACATCGCAAGAGTCAAGCAGGGTATAAGACGCATATGATGGCCCAATTCGCCACAGCTTGCATCAGTAATTGCATTTCTACGAAAACCAGGTGTGTATTTACAAAATGTCTTGATTGGTAGTTTAACACAGATTGTTTTAAAGCCGATGAGTCCTAAGACCTTTAAGAAAATACTGGCCCCAAACCTCGCACCCGTACATTAGAATAGGGGAAATCAATTGCTTGAAGAGAACAAGTCCCGTAAATATGTTGGTCCTAACATTAAATTGCCATAGCTTTAAAATGTATTTAGTTGCTTGCTCACAAAAGCGTTCGCGAACTGTTTTAAAGTTACGAGAAGCAACAAATGCTATACCCAGGTAGCAATAAGTCTGGACTATGTCACTGATGTTACCATTGTTTACTTATTCAATAATTTACAATCCTATTGAAAATGAGTACCCAAGCTGCTTCATTTATTATAATATGCACTTTGATTATTGAATGAAGTTTGGATCCCGGTATGTGATTTAGAAAGTAATACAAGGTTTCAGCGTACATGAGGCAATTGGTAGTTATGTTGTCCAGCGGGACTGGATCGCGCTGCTGAGTAAGAATGTTGAGCATGTCACGAATATAAAAACACTACAGAGCATGTGGTCTCAAGCTTCATATACTATAAAACTTCAAAATTATCACAGCAATCCTTTTCTGCTAAATGTTGGGCTTAAACAGTGCGGGATCCAGTTCCGCACTGTTTAAGCCCAACATTTAGCAGAAAAGGATTGCTGTGATAATTTTGAAGTTTTATAGTATATGAAGCTTGAGAACACATGCTCTGTAGTGTTTTTAAAGTTTAAATTGGTGCCACCTCCGCCGGATAACAATAATCTATGTAAGAGCGCGTTTCTGGCGACAGAGCCAAATGCAACATTAAAATCCACGAAACAGCAAATTAAATACTGTCTAGATGATTTGGCATACTTGTCGATCAAGGTTTTTAAGCATAAATATGGTCAGCGGTATGGCTGTTTTACTATGCATCCAATTTGTGAATCTGGCAAAAAAGTTATGCTAAGTAGCAACATGGTCGAGTCTACTATGTAAAATACTGTCTAACAATTTGCATAAATTGTTGCTCCCTGCAATACCTCTATAGCCACCAGAAACTTGTTTATCTCCCTTTTTGTGTAGTGGCGTTAAAAAAATTACACCGCCATCCTTCTGGGAAAGCGCTATCAATATGTATATTGTTAAATAGTCTACAGATAGTAGGAGCTACTTGATGCTGTCCATCCGTTAGCATTTCATTGAAAATTAAGTCACGGCCTGAGACCTTGCCATTTTAAAGCTTTGAGATTCACGTAATGACTTTATTTACAGTAATTGATTTGGTTAGTTCATTAACGATTGCGTTCATATCAGATGCAGCGTAGTCATCCCTAAATTAGGAGAATTAACAATTTATTAATAAGTTGTTGTTGTTAAGTTGGGCAAAGTGTGAAATTTATTCTGCCATTGAGACAGGACTTTGAACAACAGTCTCCGGTCCCTTTCGTTTATTATAAACAATTTCCAGAACGGTTACGGTCTGGCATGCAAGATTTCGAGATGATTCAAAATGCATCGCTGAAATTAAACATTCTTAAGATGCATAAGCCGCTTGTATTTACACCGAGCTGGCCAGAGTTCTTGAAGAAGTTGTGGACAGAATAGGTTCACACGGAGTTTGCTGCTAATCAATTTGAATTTCATTTACAGCTCAATGCAGTCATGTCCGAACCACTAAATAGCTTATTCCTGTTTGTCTTAGCTGTTGGCATGCCCAAATACTTACGTTTAATTCCGGCGAGTGTCGCTGTGCCAATATATAAATCAGTAAGAGAGTTGACGGCCAAGTCACTGTTAGTATCATGGGCTAGGTTGATACTAGCACATATTTGGATGTGAGATTTGGATGCAGGTACAGCTTTCTAGCATATATGCAAATTTGAGTTTATAACCGTATCGGCCCAGTATCGTCACAGCATCGGCCCAGTAAGCTGCGTTATCAGGGATGTTTTTACTATTTTGGTTATAATCATTTAACATACACTTATATAATCTTGAGCCTAATTTTGTTTCTTTTCCTAATAGAACTCTCTTCCAGTATACGTTGTTCTAGTTTCAATTTTAAGTGCTTCAAATATCATACACCTTGATTTATTTTCAGAGAATACCTTAGAAAGTCTAAATGTAACTTTATAAATAAATTACAATTTTCCTTTCCGAGAGTTTCGCATCCATATATGAGAATTGGTGCAATCATTTGGTAGTATTATTTTATCTGACAGTCAATGGGTAGATCTACCTGTTTCTCCATACGTTGTAGAGCAAACTTAGATTTGCGTGCCAGAAACAGGAGCCCATAATATGAGAAATGTACACCTAAGTAGTGTAGCTATATACTGGTTCTCAAACATTGTCATTAATATGAAATGCTATTTTTTCTATAATATGTTTTTTGTACAACCATATTTTAATGTCCATAGGTCATATCAATAAATATGGGGCGAGCTGGTCGCCTGCTGAAATCAGTTGCTCTGTCAGAGCAACCAACTAATTTGCATCATTATCACCTTTTTTCCTTTGATCTTTGCCGCCTTTGTGTGAAGGTGTGAAAACAGGCGACCAGCCCTCCCCCATTCTGATTGGATATTAGATGTAGAGGGTGACCATAAGCCCCGCCCCCTCGTTAAGTCACACGCCTCCTGTCATCCAATGCGGTGAGATTAATGGTAATTATCGTAATGATTGACAAGGGTTAATGACCTGGTAATTAAGGATGATTGACAGGTTACATGTCTGGACTCGTTTGATCGCGAAGCCCCGCCCCCTCGTTAAGTCAGATGCATCCAGGCATTCAATGAGGCGAGCTTAAGGGTAATTAGCATAATGCTGTCTGACAAGGGTTAACGGGTGTAATTAAGGACGATCTCTTGGAGCCATGTCAACTGCTCAAGGGTTAATGTATTACGTAATGAGGGATGACCAGGTTACGTGTCTGGACACGTTGTTTCCTGGGAACTCATTCAACGGCAAAGCCCCACGCTCTCATTAAATTACTGGTATCCAGGTATCCAATGGGGCGAACTTAAGGGTAATTAGTGTGATGACATGGGACGAGCGTTAATCAATAGGCATAAGGCGGACTGACTGGCTACATGTCTGGACACGTCTTTTTCTGACTCTGGGAACTCGTGTAATCATGGGAGAGGCTAAACAGTCGAACTCTAGAGTAGGGACAATTGTGGAAGACGTCTCCATTAGTCCAATGGGTTGATCATTATTAAACCTCCAAACCTCTGCTCTTTTAGCAGGGTCAATGTACAAGGGCCGATGTATAGCGTAAGGACACTCGGTTAGTTATTACCCTGACAGATTAAAATTAACTGGGCAAGCTTTAAAACAACTCTGACCACGTGTAACGATCATCATAGGTGTACAAAGTTCAGCGAATCAATTTTCAATCGTGTTAGGGAAATAACTGTCGATTACATTTGTAACAGGTCTTGAGCGGCCACGCAATATTTGGAGAAAGAAAAATGTCAGTTGACTTAGGGCTTGGACGGGGTATAGTCTCGGATTTCTTTCAGTTAATTCAATTAAAACAATACGAGTCATTTCGCATTTCACAACGTTTTTTTAATAAAATAAAGTTTCATTAAATCTATACAAACGATAAAATATACAAACGATAAATATACAGATAATAATAATGATATAATACGAATAAGTGAAAAAATATAAACTAAATATATGTAAAACGAATACAAACAATAATAATTTAATTAAAATATAAAATTGACAAATGTTCGAGCGGGATCCAGGACCTATAAAAGGTAAGCGATAGACGTAGAGAATGATTCGACTGAGATATTACGTGAAACTAATTTTAGAGATTTCATTTAAAATAAATTTGAAACCGATTTAAGCGATGCTGAACCCCTAACAGGCTGGGTGTAAAGATAGAGTAGGGATTTGTACAAAGGTAGGGTTTGGCGATATTAACTTTCAAAGTGTTGGGAGGCGTGTGTAGGGTAAATTTTAAATAGGTTAATAAATAATGGGTTTTAAAAAAACCGGCTCAGTGTATGAATATATACCGATTTACTCGGGGCACCCCTCCTCCCTCCCCCACCCCAACCCCTCCCAATATAACTACGTATTGCCATCCACACACGTGTACATTTCCAATCGATAATAATAAAGTAGAAGATTACTTACTCCCCCTTGATGAAGGGTAAGCTAGTAATCTTCTACATTACGGGCTAGAATATTATACATAGTACAAACATGGTAGCTCAACTGTTTCCCCACCCCACCCCTCCCGTTTTTTTCCAATTCGCTCATGATCAAACCCACATGCGCCCTCGGCTTTCTCACCATCGCACACTCCAACCTCAGGCTATCATAAAATTAGATCCTAGGGATACCCTGAAAGCATACGGTTTAGTATGATAGTTTTTAAATATTGTACATTTTTTGTAAGTGAATCCAAAACGTTTCTCAGTATCCTTACTCAAATGTCTATGATCTTTATTCTTAATAATAGTATTGAGATACTGAGCGAACGTTTCGAGGTTATGGTCGTTGACCGTGGCTAACAGAGTATCGAATCCCTACCCCTTATTCCTGTAATTCAACATTAAGCCCTTAATTTTGCAGACATTCTCGATGTCCCCAGTCTGTCCATCTAGCTGTCTGTATGGATAACTCTTCAGGCCAGTGCTGAAAAAACTCTGTCATTTCACTGCGTGAAGGAACTTCGTCCATGAAATAACTAAGTCTGTCATGGTAAACAGGAATTAGGCGAGGTTTATCACGTTTTTGAATGTACATGATAGAATCTGTATCGTGATAAATGCAACTCGAGACTAACGCTACAAGGCTTCATAGCAACTGAACCCTGGCATGACTCGTGACAAATGCCATGGTCATGACATTTGTGTGAGTATCCACTGGCATGAATTGATTCAACTCATGATAGCGCATTAGGAGAATGCTGTCATTATCCTATCCAAGCTTCAAAGTAGTGAGATTACAGCATATCTTTGACTGAAATCATTCTATCCTTCAGCAACTTCAACATTGTGCTATACGAACTGATGTATTCGTGTTTAGGGTAGGGGTTGAGGGCGAAATCACCCCACAAAGAGGTCAGCACCTGTTTTGCCAGTGCTCTAAGGCCCTTATTTTGAACGATCACAAATTTATCTAATTTAATCCCTTCACGTTCAAAATATTGCAGAACATATGCGTCTTTCTGTGCATCTGTGACCGTATCCTCGAGATACCCTGATGCTTCTTGTTTAATTTTCAAAATGTATATCAGTACGTTCTCTGTAGTGCCATATCTCGATAAACTCTAAGATATGGTACCTACTACATACCACCTCCATCAAGTCCACAGACGTCCATACACCATGTAGAGTGCACTCACGATCATGACGAGTACATTCAGTACTCTGCAAATCGTGAGCGCATTTACTACACAGCAGAAAGAACAAACGTTCATTACATCTGTATGGGAGGACAGGGAATAATAAGCCTTTAGGAGGCAAACAGATACACTTTATTAGACCGAAGTAAGACCCTAACTCTTATACCGCTTTAAAATCTCTAACAATTACTTCCGGTTCACCTAGAGGGTACTCACGGGTCTTACAAATGTAAGGACATAGCGAAGTGATAGCCATGTACGCTCTATACTCATACGCTGTGGCCTGGTGATGCAAACATAAGGCATTGGTACGGCCTCCGTACAGGGCATCGCGCATGATAAGCAATTCGTGATACATTCTAGCATTCAAAAAAGCAGGGTCGTTAAGCCTCTGGGCCTAAAAATCACAACCCCACATTTCGACTACCGTCAAACACATACGTCTAAGATCGCTGGTTTTAGAACGCATCTTTTGATACACTTCTTCTAGCGTTAGATCAAGCTAAAAAATGGACTTGGTAGTCATATGTGTTCTAGGCAGACATCATGGGAAGGCATGCACATAACAGCCATATTACTCGAAGTAATCGTTCATGTCCGGGCAGTACCCATCCAGCGATTGGTTAAATGCTTTGTGTTTGCCACCAGTTAGAGCATGTTTAATAAATACATTCTTAGAATGAGCCAGGTAATCTAGCCACTTACACGCTTCTACGGAGTAAAGTTTCTTGTTACATAGGTTAACGTACCCAGTAACAGGCAGAGCTACTAACTTATGCTCGTTTAAGTAGTTAGCCCTAAACACCTTATTACATAATGACGCTAACGTCATAGATGACATGAAAGGCGGTATCCCCGTTTCATGGATGAACATCTCACGAAACTTACCGCAAGCCATGCGTAGAATATCTATGTCAGACCTACAGTAAAGTTTCATGGCATCCCTATAATTGAAAACACCATCTTTGAACGAGTCATACCACGAGTCGAATTCCTAACGCACTGACACAGACATACCATCAGTGCCGTAAGTGTCAATCGAGGGGTACGCGCCTACATAATCAAAGAATACGTTACTGTCTAGGAGATATCGAAAAAATCCTTTCTCGCTAGGTAGATTGAATATCGCTGGTAGTTGACGGAGTTGAAATGGAAGCAATGCTAGACTGTCCTTAAAATGAATGTCACCGACATTAAGGCTTGCACAATTTTTTGATTTTATCGTGAAGTTCGATTTATTTTTAAAATCGCGATTTTTACGATGTAATTGAGGAAAAATCGGAAAATCGTCAAAAATTTCATCTTTAAAAAAAACCTGAAGTGTGTACTTTTCCGTCGCATTTTATCAGTACATGAGTACAATTATAATCGATTCACGCCTCGGGAACATCAGGCCACTGACGATGTACCCTCTTGAAATAAAGATTATTATTATTATTATTATTATTATTATTATTATTCATTGTGTGTATATCCCGCCATGCACGTGTCGAATAATTACTAATCACAACACAAAGCCCTACAATAAACAAGGTAAGAATAGCGATGTAACACCCTTGTCATTGAGAAAACCAGCTAGTTACTCAGTCGAATCGCCATATATTTTCTTTCTTTCGCTGTCGACCCAGGGTCTGTCATGAAATGCCAAGTATATACTTAATTGCAGGGTGTTAGGCAATCAGTGAACATAATTCTTTTTAATTCTAAAGTTAGCAATTTCAGGCGGTGCAATAATCTTTCCTTTTTGATTCGGTTGTCATGTCAAGTTAAAGAAAATAAAGCAACAGCATTCCTGATTGTTTGATATTGAACTGTGCGTTCTGTTGATTACTCTTAAATGTAAATCGTACATTCTGAAATCAACAATAAACTGCACAATAGCACGAGTTTATGCCGTTGCACTCGTACCTACTCAATGCTACCGTCCTATGTATGTGGATGCGCAGTATCTCCCCGGGTACTAATATTAGCGTCTTCGCGTTACTCAAGTAATGACCTAAACTCATCCTACAAAGGGAGGCTTTAAGCGGAAGCTGATACGTCATGTAATTTAAGATTTTTTCTCGGCGACATTTTATCTCAAATTTTGATGAAATAAATAATGTTTATTGAACTATACGCAATATTTAGGCGGTCCCAATTAATAATTTCACTCCCGCGGTGATGGATATAAGGTATACATTACGCATAGACATAGAATGGTAAGGATCTGTCGCATGAAAACGTGTTTTAATTTCGTGCTATTTTTGTATCATTTATTTCAGATTTTTCTAGAAACAAGTAACGTTACCCCAGTTCATATTTTTGGGAATTAGGACCTACGATTTAAGCGAAAATCGATCGCGATGTTTCAAAGCAAAAATCGCTCAAGCCTACCGACATTCAAATACACCACTTTATTACCATTCATTATTACGTTGGACGGTTTAAGTTCTGTGTTTCTAAAGAGCGACCCCATCACTAGATGCAAGTCAAAACCATGGCTCGTCATGAGCCATAGCGAGAAATACTCGTCATGAGGTTTGCTAATGCATACGGAGCAAGTTATCTGAGCAACGACATAAATAACCTCGTGATGCTTTATCACTTGGTTCATTTCAAAATCAGAACAGATGAAACGTTGAGGGATGGACGATAAGTCCTTATTCCTGTTTTGGTGTCGCGTACCTTACGTTTCGCCGCTAAGCTCATGTGTTCTTCGTTATAAGGCTGCATATAACAAACGCGGTCATGTAAATCAACTTCAGTCATGCAACTATGACATTTCCCCTGCCCACATTAATGTGTAGAGCGAGAAGCAACATCTAGACGTTTGTCACAGGCCCAGCAAGACTTACGGGTAGCGCACATTCCAGAGTTGACGTGATTGTTGTAGCAACCCTCGCTCTTAAACCATCTGCTACAAGCTTCGCAATAGCGATTAGCAATCTGCTTGCAGGGTGGAGCCACTTGACATAAACGACAGCGTTTTACGCAAGAGTGTTGATTGTGGTTCGCGTAGGCTATGCCACAATCATCACAGTAATAACTACAATGTCTTAAGGCCTTAACGCTGGTTACGTATGCGTAATGATCATTATACAGATACAGGGGCAAAATTTGAACACAATTATCCACACCCCTGTATACGCGGCATTTATTCTCACCCTTGCTATACACCCTTAAAAAAATTCCCCATGAGGCCAAAATACATACATCTCTTTGAAATTGACTCACTTCAGAAATTGCGTTCGATATTTCTGTAGCCATCAGATCTCAGACTTGGGCAAAGTCCATGTGGATTGGGGTGTTTAAAGCCGGGTGATTGTTAATGACCCTGCTGTAATCTTGAGGCGATGCATTCACACTAGCGTAAAAGCTCTCTAATATTCTTTCGAATTCAGAGTGCATGTGCTCTGAAACTTCAACCAAATTATCTGTAATAATGGCATCTGGATTAAAGTTGATAGAGTAAGAATTTTCTGTTGAATTAAAACGCCTGGACTGAAAGGTGTGTGTGAGAGTTATATTGCACATATCATCGATGTTGGGTGTGTCAGGTCTAGGCGTAGCTTTTACAACGTCCTCAGAATGTCTGTCACCACCCCCCCCCCCCTCACCGCCATACCCCCCCCCCCACCCCTACACCGGTAACCTCTTCTCTTATCATATTAGCTTCCATATTCGTATCATTAGTTTCACATAAACTAACTATGCAGACTTGAGCACATTTATTTTCATAATTCTTGTAATTATTCTTGCTAGTCTTTTAACCGGGGTATAGGGAGTGCTAACAGAATTGCTAGAGGTGGACGGAGGTTGGCGGCTGCGGGTGTCGGATTGGTAGCCTCGGGGTTGGGGTCGTCGAGTTGGTTAGGTTGGTCTGGGGTGCTGGGGCTGGGGCTGGAGTGGGAGCATTAGCGTTGTTAGAGATCGGGGACTTGAATGGTCTCCAAAATTTTACTACAGCATATGAGCGTGTAGAGTTTGGGTTGAAATTTAGCGGTTGATGGGGTTGTGGGGGATGTAATGGGGGACATTACAGGTTGATAATGGTGAACAGTCGTTAAGAGTTCAGTATCGCTTAGGCAGTGCATTAAAATATCTATATTACGTTGCAATACATCGTCGTCTTCAGAATTAGAACATCTGTGGAAATGGTGTGAGATATTTTGCTCTCCAAAGTTATGAAAATTACAAATATCGCCCAGCATTTCCACAGATGTTATAGTATTTAAAACCGTTTCACTCAGTACCTCACCCGAATCGTGGTCTATGCCCCTGTTTAACTTTGCAGGCTCTGGACCCCGAGCAGGCTTGTCACTCCTTAAGCTCGTTGAAGCGGCCCCAGGGTTCGATCTCCCTGAAGACCGCCTCAACATCATAGTCATCGCCGGAGTCATCAGGATCGTCGTCAGTAGCGATGACGGAGCCGATGTCGCTCCACTCGCCATTACCGATCACGTATATTGTGAGCAAGTTCGTGATACTGCAAAGCAAAATAAGAATACATAAATCCGATTAAATTTTATATTTCTAGACATGTTTTTCCACGGTCATATGTAGGGTTTCTAAGTCGCTGTCATAAGTCGCTGCCATAAGATGCTGTCATAAGCTGCTGTCATAAGTCGCTGTCATAAGTTTCACCTATGTCGTAACATCATCAAAGCCCCTTCCCACCCCCCACCCCCACCCCCGCCCCGCCCCTAATACCGAATTCCTAAACCTAGCAGACCAATAGCACACCCCATAACCCTAAAAGAACACCTCATCGCTCAACAAACCTCAACCCCACAAACCCCTCAAACTCGCCCCACCATCCTCAACCACAACTACCCCACCCGCACTAGTATACTAGCCAGATCCACCCAGAGCCATCACAAACCTTGCAACACCGCAACAAACTCCAGCAACGCCATCCCCCGAGCCTCAACCGCAAACCCCAACACCCCATACCCCCACCACCCTAGTCACCCCTAGCCAGAGTCCAATCCCAGTAAAATCGGTACTCACTTACATTCAGCTTGACTGGTAAACATTTCTCCGTGATCGTGGTATGATTCAAAATCTTCCTCAGTCATCGCCAGTCGCACGGCGACTCTTAGATGGGTTAATGCTGTGGTCCAGCAGATCGTCAAGTGTGGATACAGAGAACAGTTATTCGATAACACACCTGAATGAATTATATTATGTTATGGGGCATATCAACCTGCTTATGAGACTCGACGCAGATGTAGCGCTATATTCAGGAGTTCAAGAATTAGAAATAGATTCCAACGTAGCTAATCTAATTATCCTTGGCGATTTAATGGAGGACGTCGATATCAGGGTTACTGCATTGTTTACGAGACGAGGTCATCACGAGAATTCAATGGTAATTCATTTGATTCAGAATATTTTCTAAAAAAATAAGCACCACAGAAATATTTCGCTGAATTGCCATTATATAATCCTATTTAAGAATCCTAGAGACGCATCCAGCATAACTAAATTGGTGCGTCAAATGTATCCTAGATGTCGCTTGACATTGCAGGATTCATATAGCGATGCCACTGCGCGAGCTCATGGTTATTTACTCATAGACCCCTGTCAGACAACACCTGAACAATTGAGATTACATATGAATATTTTACCGAACGAAGTTTGCGTAGTGTGCGTGCCTAAGCCCAATAAGAAAGCTTAAGAAAGTCAAAATGGCTAACAGATGGAGTAACTTTAATAATAATAATAATAATAATAATAATAATAATAAAAATAAGCATAGACGGTCTATGGGGCATGGTTAGACCTGGGTCTAAGATTAAAAGGGGATGTAGAGCTGTCAATATCTCAGATCAATTACTAGTCTTACAGAGTGTAAGTAAAGCCAACCCCAAGCAACGCAAGATAATTCTAGAGTGTTGTAATAAGAGTTTAGCCGATGCTGTGTCCGAATGGCGTTTAAACCCAATTCGTGGAAACATAAAATGAGATCGAATACAACAGATGGTATAAACACGACGTCTAAGATTGATATTCTAAATAGTGACCAAAACCTTAGATTGGCTGTGAATTTAGATCAAGAGATGGAACAAATTCTAAATCATAGTGACTTGACAGCTAGAGAAAAGTTAAATTTGTATTTTCAGATGCTTCAAAAGTTTAGACTGCAGATAGATCCGTCTAAGCCATTTGGTTCAGCCGTTAAGTCGTAAGATGATTCTCAGCATTCGTGGAATCTCCAGATTTCAGCGCCTATGGGTTTAAATTTGGATAATGCTAGAATTAAAGAGTTAGTTCAATCATTGAGCCCTAGCTTAATGAATAAAGGCAAGCAGTTGATCGATAACTTAAATAATAGGGTCCAGGTTTATCATTAGACAACTCCAATCGTGTCACCATAGATGGTGAAGCCAATCCGAATAGCAATCTGGTAGATTTAATATCCTCAACAGTGACACAGAATCCTTATGCAAATTCTAAGGATTTTTTAGAACTTAAATTACTGACACCCTTCAATAGACTCTTAGCTGATACTAATATAACTAGACAAGTAGCGGGCAGTCAGAAGACTTGGGCTAAGATTCATAATACAGACGAAGATGTTGAACAACTGTAGAGCCTTCAACGCAGTGAGTCAAGAGCGAAAAGAATGAAAAAACGAACCCGATGCTAAAGGTTTATGATCTACACTCATTAATAGGTGGGTCACGACAGCTCAATGCTCTGTAGCTAGAAATCTGAGATCTCGAGATGCTAAGCTGTCCAAAACTTGGTTAAAAATGACGAGAAAAAAAGCTCACAAGAACCGTAAGAAATAATCGATCTATTAGCATAACTGACAACTTGAAACATGGTACGATAGCAAACACTTCGCGTCTTTTGGCGTTTTGGAAAAACTGAATAGGGTCTTTAATATAACAATGTCTAAACCCTTAATACGAGCCTGGTTAGCAGAACAAGCTACGTACACTTTGCATAGAACTAAGCGAAAAAAATTTAAGAGAGATTGATTCAAAGTAACCAGCGTTGATCAGCTATGGCAACTGAATCTGAGTGACATTACTAGTTTAGCCAGACATAATAACGCTATGCGTTATCTACTATTCATAATAGATTGTCTATCAAAATATTTGTGGATAAATCCTTTGACGAATAAAACTGTGAAAACCTTAGCTCAAGCTTTGGAGTTTTTTCCGAATAATGTCTCTCCAAGACCTGAATCGATTCAGAGTGATAAAGGTGTGTGTGTGTGTGTGTGCGTGTGCGTGTGCGTGTGCGTGTGCGTGTGCGTGTGCGTGTGCGTGTGCGTGTGCATGTGTTCGTGTGCGTGTGCGTGTGCGTGTGCGTGTGCGTGTGCGTGTGCTTGTGCGTGTGCGTGTGTGTGTGTGTGAATTCATGAATTAGACACGTGTTAACGTCTAAAGGTATACATTCCTACACATCTCAGAACTCTCTCACAAAGGCGGTGATCATTGAATACAGCGAACCGTAAAGACTAAGTTATGGAAATATATGACCTACAAAAATACCGAAAGATATATCGACACACTCCCTAATCTGGTAAGATCTTACAATTTTACTAAAATTAAACATGTAGATGTTGACCGCAGTACAGAGGTGTTAGGTTGGTGTAATATGTACTCGAAAGTGAAGCCAAGGGCATCGGTAAAGCCAAGCAATTTGAGAGTAGGCGATGACGTAAGAGTGTCAGAGTTAAAAGATACATTTACCAAGGGTTATAGACGGACGCGGAGCGAGGAGATATTCAAAATAAGTTCCAAACTGCGTCACAGATCGGGTGTATATAAGCTCACTGATTATAATCAAAATCCCATTATCGGTACATTATATTCAGACGAGTTGCAGAAAATTCGTTTAAACGAAGCTAACAGTCAGCTGTATCGAGGAGAAAGAATTATTAAAAGGCGTATGAAAGATAATAAGTGAGAAGTTTATGTCAAATGGTCTGGTTACCCTAATTCATTTAATTCGTGAAGGGTTTTTCAGAACTTAAACTTTAGAATCATTACAGAGCTACGGGTACAACTCTACTCGGCCCATGACCCAACCCACTCATCACCCCCCCCCCTCCCCCCCCAACAATGCTGCAGCATTGTAGAAATGTCTCTAACCAGTCCAGAAATACATAATAATGACTATCGTTGGTCATTCTGTGGTGGAAAAGTACCCAGAGACGAGATAAGATATCTCGCTCAGGTTATAATTATTTATATTATAATAGTAACATGTTTAATAAATCTGAGCATTCGAAATGGAGATAAAGGGTTTTGGATAGCGTTAGCGTCTGGGTGTTTGGATATATATGACCTGCGCCGAGTATAAAAATGTCCAAAGTTGAGCAATTGACTCTGTCACCAGTTTAGAGCGTTTCGCAGTTATTTTGAAAGCTTATTTAATCATTCGACAGAGCATAGGTCGAGTCAATTAACAGCAGCATTATTGTTTAAGGATATAGCTGAACATATGGATAATAATACAGCTAATAATGCAGTCTATACTCATAGAAAATGCCTTAGGTAACCCTGTGGAAATGGTCGGTAGAATTCATTCTGACATTTTTCTTCAGGAAAAATCTTCAATCAATAGAGTTTCCTTAAAGGTCCGTCTTACGTCGAGTAAACCTGATTTTAACGTAATTCGTGGTGATGCTCCCACTTATAAATTACGTCTGTACGAAGCTACAATAAATTTACGTATGGTAAAACTATTTCCAGAAGTAATTAGCACTCATGCGTCGACAGGGCTAAAGTCCCCCGTGCGATACCCTATTAAAAGAGTTATTGTCAAATCATTCACCATTCCAGCAGGACTCATAGGATGAATAAGGACAATATTTTTCTCAGGGACCTACCAAGTAGGGTTATATTGGTATAGTTAGCAATAGAGCTTATAATGGAGATTTCAATACAAATCCATATAATTTTCAATGCTGTAGTGCTAATCACATTTCGTGCTATATGGATAACGAGCAAGTAGCTGGAGACGCTCTTACACCAAATTTCACGTTAATACAGATCCTGAGAACTTTCCAGGCACTCATTGGATCACGTTATATTTCCTAAAACATGGAAAATCTGAATAGTTTTACTATTTTGCGGGCCTCCACGGCCTGAACTAATGGTCAACACAGGGGCATTATATAATCAGTATATATGTAATGGGGTTACTGTGCAACTGCTATTATCAACGTGTTGCTGAGATTTCTGCATATATTTTCTGTATCATAGAATTCATGGCCTGTTGATGATTTCAACTATAGCAACATTACTACATTTAAACAAAATGAGGCAAATCGTCCAAAGCTTAAACCATAAATTATTAAATTATAGACTTATAGCGATTCAATGAGGAACATTGCAAGAAAAATGCTGTGAATTTAAATTTGTGCTTTGTCTATTTTTTGTCAGTTTTTTAACACATTAGATGGTCTACAGATGTTTTTTAAATGATATGGTTTAAGCTTGCTTTGCCATATTCGTGTTAAAATACATTTCAAAGTCTGTTTCTCACATTATTTTTCATTTTCCAGAATTAGAATTTTAACGTAGTTCTCCTAAAGATACGTAGATGTTTGGCGCCTCAGGCTAATGCCATCTATACAGGATTAAAGTCTTGAATGAACAGCTCATCAGAGATATTGTTTGCTGATAGCTATTCATAAGCCCTGGCAGGCTGGGGGAGGAGAGGGTGGGGGCGAGGTAGGGTGTATCTATATCATGCTGCTCGTAAACAGCGCAGAGTACATTGTTCAGCCATACAGTCTTTGTATAACTTGCATACATTCCTATATAAGTCCGCATCTGTAGACAATACCCGAAAGAAAGAGCATCTAGGTATGCATTCTAATGCATTTAGGTAATGTAATTCTACATTGTCAGTAGGTCTTAAGAAATAATCAATACCCATGAACTGATGTTCTCTTTGAGATGGTCTGGCATGCTAACACCCATAACAGTCCCGAATCGCTAGTCTACGTTTCACGTAATTCAACAAATTTGTGAAAATAGCTGTAGCATCGGCTCTGGTAGATTGTGGAATGCTTTTATAGTCAAAACTCAGATATTCACATTCATTTATATCTCAATGATACGTATCGGGGGTGTCCTGCATAGCTGCCGGTTGAGTGCGTGTTTCTAGAGTGGTGGGCGAACTTAACTTATCAGATTTTTAAAACGCTAACACCTATCAATTAATGCTCGTCACACGTCATTATGCTAATTACCCATAAACATGTCTCATTGGATACCTGGAGACGCGCGATTTAACGAGGGGGCGGGCCTTCGTTATCGAACGTGTCCCCAGGAAAAGACGTGTCCAGACACGTAATCTGGTCGTCCCGCATTACGTGTTACAATAAAATGTGAGCGTTTGGCATGGCTCCAAGAGATCAGCCTTAATTGCACCCATTACCCATCGTCTCATTGAATGCCTGGAGGCACGTGACTTAAGGAGGGGGCGGGGCTTCGCGATCGAACAAGTCCAGACATGTAACCTGTCAATCATCATGAATTACCCGGTCATTGACCCTTGTCAATCATTACGATAATTACCATTAAGCTTACCACATTGGATGGCAGGAGGCACGTGACTTAACAAGGGGTGAGGGAGGGTTGGGTGGGGGAGGGTTGGGTGGGGCCTTATGGTCACCCTTTACATCTAATACCCAACCAGATTGGAGGGATGGCTGGTCGCCTGTTTTCACACTTTTACACAAAGACATCAAAGATCAAAGGAAAAACGGTAATAATGATGCAAATTAGTTGCTTGCTCTGACACAGCAACTACTTTCAGCAGGCGACCATATTGCCCCATCTCTACGCATATCATCGTTCAACAGCATTTACTGTATATTTGATGAACATCATTTGCGCTTTCTGCTAGGATGATTGTGTCGTCAGCATGGAAACGTATTAAAAGTGTAATTAGAGTAGTTACTTCACGTTCTAAATCAGTTAAAATTAATGGTTTGCTGTTATGGTTAAGCAAATAGTTTTCCATGCCATTTAGGTACATAGCAAATAGCACTGGGGAGAGGTTCCTGCCTTGTGTATTGGAAAATGGAACGTTCCGGTTTAACCATCCATTATGACATCATAATCATCTACATAATGTGTGGGACGACGTCAAAATCAATGACGTCATGAATGGCGTAGATAATTACGTCACGAACGCATAATTTAAGACGGACTTAGCGTTATTGTACGAATTGTATGTCTTTACTGTTTAATATACACCTGTGCAAAAGTTAAGCACCAGCAAAAACAATAGAACGTAGAAACATGATGGTACAACTAGGCTGCCATACTTTTTGTCCCCGCGTTAACTGACATAATTCCAAGTACGAAATGCACATGCATGCATGACTTCACGCCGCTTGATGTCCGTGCGTGGCGGGAAACAGCACACGTGTTCAGTTATGTAAAAGTCCAGTTTGAGGTGTAGAACATTACATACAGATTTAGGCGACAAGATTAGGAATTTTGTGTTCATGACCGTGGTTTATTTGTACAGAGAGAATTAGCACTTGATTGTGAACCGCTATGGCAAGACGAAGGTTAAGTGGTCGTGTGAAATGGCAAATCATAGGCATGCATACCACTGGTATGTCATGCAGAGAGATTGGCAGACAGCTGAACATTAACCACACTGTAATCAGTCGTTTGATTGCAAAACATGGGCAAACTAACGAGGTGAAGGACAGGCCTAGATCTGGAAGACCGAAGAAGACTACTGCCCGTGATGATCGAGCCCTAGTACGCCTTGTTAGGAGATCTCCATTCACCAACAGCAGAGTGCTCAGCCAGCAATGGGAAACGCGCAATAGAGTGTCAATGTCTACCGTCAAAAGGAGACTGTATGCTGCTGGCATGAAAGCTAGGAGACCTGTTAGACGTCCTCTCCTCACTGCACACCACAAAGAGGAGCGTCTGAGGTGGTGCAACGAAAGAAGACACTGGAACATGAGATCCTGGAGACGGATACACTGGTCCGATGAAAGTCGGTTCCTGCTTCATGCCACAGATGGTCGAACTCGTGTATGGAGGTCCAGACGCACGGCGTACGACCAACGTAACATCATGGAAGAAGTTCCATTTGGTGGAGGTTCCGTTATGATATGGGGGTGCATCTCATTTGATTGTAAGCTGGATCTGTTGACTGTACCTGGAACACTAAATGGACAAAGATATCAAGATTCCATACTGGATAGAGTTGTGGTCCCTCATTTTGTAAATCATGCACCTGGAACCCACCCTATATTCATGGATGACAACGCCCGACCACATCGTGCTAGAGCTGTGCTTGAATACCTCCGCCAGAATGCCATCGAAACCCTACCATGGCCAGCAAGGAGCCCTGACATGAACCCTATTGAGCATATCTGGGACATTCTGGGAAACATGGTGAGAAGGAGGGATCCTCCTGTGCAGAACCTACAGGAATTAACAGACGCACTCCATCTTGAATGGCAACGAATACCACAATGGCGTATCAGTCGGTTGGTGACCAGCATGAGACGTCGTGTCCAGGCCGTCATCCAGGCACAAGGTGGATATACCCGGTATTAATAATGACAGTCTCAAACTCGTGCACAGATGTTAAACTTCGTTTTCAGACACCATTAATGACAATCTAGCCACGTGTGTCAACTGTAGGGCAATAGTTGTCAGTTGTGTCAACGTAACCATATTCAGGCCTCGTTTTCAAGTTCAAACAAAAACATACAGTGTTTCCCCACCATCATAATCAGCATTCCTCTAGTTGCATTATTACCTCTTGCACTATGATGGATGGGTACATAAATGTTTATGATATTGCTTTCTTCATAGCACATGAATATACCCTCGCATGTGCGTAAAAATAGGGTGGTGCTTAACTTTTGCACAGGTGTATAAATATGTTGTTGAATACTTTGAAACTAACTTGAGTGGGCGCTGCGCTGTTGCTGCCATGGCCAGCAACATCACCCAGTCAAGTCTGTTTCAAAACGCTCAACAGCTTTTCTGAATAGTTTTCAGGAAATTTATATTCAGGGCGTTTGGGGAACGATCGATCCCAACTCAGGCGAAGTGTGTGTGGAGCTTAGCTAGAGGTGGGTAAGGAATAGCTACAACTGGAAATGTCCATTGGTTATTGAGTTTGATTCTTGATTTTATGCCATTCCACATACTTTGTCTTACTCGACATATTTAACCATTTATGTCGTGCTGGTCCGGTTCTATGGTCATTTTGCCATACCGAATCAAAGGCCTTCTTAAAATCCACGAAACAACATATTAATCGCTTGTTTTTATTTTTAAATAGGGCCTATGTTGATTTTAGTGTACAAGGTCACGATATGATCAATTGTGAAGTATTATTTCCAAAAGCATGCTTGGTTCTCGCAGAGCTTATTACTGTTCTCTAGTAAAATGCTTATTCTATTCCTTATTTATTAACGTGAATAATGTTTCTAGACAGCTACGTAGTGTAATTGGTCTATATTTTTTCTATATCATTCGCTTGGCCTTTTCTGTCATATAATGGTATGATGATATATTCAGGCCAAGCATCTGGAATATTTGCTGAGTATACTACTTTACTTATAAGTAATAGCAAACGAATACATTACAACTGTAAAGCACATACTGAGCAGTATCTATATATCTTCCGTAGTTTTAATGTGTTCATTTCTTATTTCGTCTGGTCAATCCGCTTTATTATATTTGGACGTTTTATAGGTTTTATAGGTTTGGAAATATATGTCTTTACTATTTAATAAACAATATGTTGAATAGTTTGAGATAATTTGATTGAACGCTCTTGTTGCTATAGGCTGCAGCAGCATCGAGTCAAATTAGGTTCAAAATATTCGACAGCTCACTATTTTTTCGGAAATTCAAATACAGGTTTC
>CM067365.1:44464593-44507093 GCA_034401795.1 Chaetoderma sp. LZ-2023a
GCGTGCCCTCATACCTTCACCGTGGAACGAGTTGTCCCAACAAACCGTGACGTGAGTCCAGTAAAACAATGCAAGTGCGCATGGCTTAGTATCACTGACTGACGGACAATCAGTAGCGTTCATAACCTCCAAATGAGACTCAATTCGTGAATACATTTCCTCACTCATATGACGTCATAATCAACTAAGTGGCGTCTAGGATGACGTCATGATCATTAAATCATGGATTACTCGATTTAGTCTGTCTTAATAGTTCGTCAGGATGTATGAATTGTATTCTTTACTATTTAATAAACATGATGTTGAATATTTTGAAACTAATTTGACTGGGTGCTGTTGCTGCCATGCCCAGTGAAATTAGTTTCAAAATATTCAACAGTTTACATGTATAGTTTTCTAGAAATTGATAGTCAGGGAGTTAAGGGATCGATCGACCCCAGAACGAGCGAGGTTTGCTCAGAAGTATAAACCATAATCTACCTGTGCAATACAACATTTAAGATGAGCTTAACCTCACTTTAAGGATACACGTTCCTAACATTATTATTACATGCCGTGGCTTTGTCTATTTTAGGTGTTGAAATGTGTTGTGAATGTTGTGAAGCACCTGGATGTGGCAAGATGTGCATGCCCGTCGTACATTTCTCAGGTAAGATTATACATAATACAATCCATTTTTTCGATCGAGTTTAGATAACGTTGGGGTCCATAGATCCTATCGCATCATATCTTAAAGGTGGCGTTATACTGGTAGACGGGGACACACACATTCAATAAGGTATTTCTGATTGGTGCTGCCATTTTAGATCTCTTATTCAGTTATGCGACTGGTCCAATCTGGGGAGGATCTGCGAGGGCGTGTCTCGTCCAGTCTCAGTGGCGGGTATGGTACAAACGATAGGTAGTATATCCATGCCCATTTACACGTCAGGAGAAGACTATTCTTAACTTACCACTGGAATGACTGGCTCGATAACCGAGCCAGTCATTCCAGTGATAAATTGTCAAAAATAAACTCTTGGCCTGAAATGTGATATTTCCCAAGACCACTGTCTTGGTCGGTTTTGGCAAGCTTCGCGATTAACTATTTCACCGATAAATTCAATGTATCCCAATCTTAGGACAAACAAACTGGAAAGCTGTTGAATATTTTGAAATTAATATGACTGGAAGCCGTTGCTGCCTTAGGCATCAACGGTTTCCAGTCACATTTAATTCAGAATATTCAACAGAATATGATAAATATGGTACAGAATTGACCTTTTCAAGTACTTGTCGTTGAAAGGGCTAATGGGTTCAGTACAACATACGGCATTCAATAAGATGAAATAGTTAATTTCCTGGCCAACATTAGCCATAAAATGTCTAAGGCATAGTGTATGATGCCACATAGATGGAGGTTCAAGTCTTTCATGGTATAAAAATTATCTTCTTGAATATTCCCGCCTCTGTGACTAGAAAGAAACGCCCTCCCCGACCCTTCCCAGATTTAACCCACCCCCATACTATAATCCTAGATATGTGCGTAGTCTCTGGATCTGCTATTACAATGTCAAATGGAATTGAAACCGTATTTACAAGCCATATAATCATACACATTTTGTTGGCATCGTTTGCTATATAAGAGCTGCCTTTTTAAAAAGGGTTTTCTTGTTTTCTGGACAACCATCATTTCATGGCATTGTTATTTGGAATCATTACACCATAGTTGTATGGAATCGTCACAATGTTAAACACGTGTGCTTAAAATAGTTGCACATATATAGTATTTAATTTCAGGGATTGTCAAGCCGCTTATCGTTTACTGGAGGAAGCCAGCGTCATCCATACACCGCCCGTATCTATCTCTATGCTCCACCCACGCTTCTCCCGTGTTGGGATCAATCGATCCCTGCACTTTCTGAATCTCAATTTCCAGAAAACTATACAGATAAACTGTTGAATATTTTGAAACTAATTCGACCGGGTGTTGTTGCTGCCTATGGCAGCTGAGCGCCCAGTCAAATTAGTTTCCAAATATTCAACAGAATATTTATTAAACAGAAAAGACATACAATTCGTACAGCTTGACCGACTATTACGCGTTTAGTTTATGACTATATAAATCGCGTCAGTGACGATGTAATTGATTTTGACGTCAGCCTGCATGTGATGCAGTTAATTATGACGTCATATGATTGAACAATAAACTTGATTCCTCCATTGAACTTGTACCACGTTAACTCGCCTTGCGTCAACAGCGCGGCAAAGCGCTCAAAAGGCGTCTTACGGGTCAAACTATTAACAATTTAACGATCAATATTCGAAAATTTAAATTTCTGTTTATTTGCAGACCAAGAGAAGACATTTTCATACATTTACCACCGAAATTTATAAAAATAGCTTATACATTGGTTTTGAAAAAAAATGAATTTGCAGTACAACAGACAACTATCTTTCAATGATAAATTAAAAAAAATATTCTATCATCTTGCAAATTTAAAAATATTATTGGAAAATCTGGAACATTAGACGATTAATTACTACGAGGGGGGTTGTGAGCGCTTTGAGGCGCTGTAGACACTCGAGCGGTTACATTTCATGTTGTTTTTTTCTACAGGGACGTGCAGTTACTCATATACACCTGTGCAAAAGTTAAGCACCAGCAAAAACAATAGAACGTAGAAACATGATGGTACAACTAGGCTGCCATACTTTTTGTCCCCGCGTTAGCTGACATAATTCCAAGTACGAAATGCACATGCATGCATGACTTCACGCCGCTTGATGTCCGTGCGTGGCGGGAAACAGCACACGTGTTCAGTTATGTAAAAGTCCAGTTTGAGGTGTAGAACATTACATACAGATTTAGGCGACAAGATTAGGAATTTTGTGTTCATGACCGTGGTTTATTTGTACAGAGAGAATTAGCTCTTGATTGTGAACCGCTATGGCAAGACGAAGGTTAAGTGATCGTGTGAAATGGCAAATCATAGGCATGCATACCACTGGTATGTCATGCAGAGAGATTGGCAGACAGCTGAACATTAACCATACTGTAATCAGTCGTTTGATTGCAAAACATGGGCAAACTAACGAGGTGAAGGACAGGCCTAGATCTGGAAGACCGAAGAAGACTACTGCCCGTGATGATCGAGCCCTAGTACGCCTTGTTAGGAGATCTCCATTCACCAACAGCAGAGTGCTCAGCCAGCAATGGGAAACGCGCAATAGAGTGTCAATGTCTACCGTCAAAAGGAGACTGTATGCTGCTGGCATGAAAGCTAGGAGACCTGTCAGACGTCCTCTCCTCACTGCACACCACAAAGAGGAGCGTCTGAGGTGGTGCAACGAAAGAAGACACTGGAACATGAGATCCTGGAGACGGGTACACTGGTCCGATGAAAGTCGGTTCCTGCTTCATGCCACAGATGGTCGAACTCGTGTATGGAGTTCCAGACGCACGGCGTACGACAAACGTAACATCATGGAAGAAGTTCCATTTGGTGGAGGTTCCGTTATGATATGGGGGTGCATCTCATTTGATTGTAAGCTGGATCTGTTGACTGTACCTGGAACACTAAATGGACAAAGATATCAAGATTCCATACTGGATAGAGTTGTGGTCCCTCATTTTGTAAATCATGCACCTGGAACCCACCCTATATTCATGGATGACAACGCCAGACCACATCGTGCTAGAGCTGTGCATGGATACCTCCGCCAGAATGCCATCGAAACCCTACCATGGCCAGCAAGGAGCCCTGACATGAACCCTATTGAGCATATCTGGGACATTCTGGGAAACATGGTGAGAAGGAGGGATCCTCCTGTGCAGAACCTACAGGAATTAACAGACGCACTCCCTCTTGCATGGCAACGAATACCACAATGGCGTATCAGTCGGTTGGTGACCAGCATGAGACGTCGTGTCCAGGCCGTCATCCAGGCACAAGGTGGATATACCCGGTATTAATAATGACAGTCTCAAACTCGTGCACAGATGTTAAACTTCGTTTTCAGACACCATTAATGACAATCTAGCCACGTGTGTCAACTGTAGGGCAATAGTTGTCAGTTGTGTCAACATAACCATATTCAGGCCTCGTTTTCAAGTTCAAACAAAAACATACAGTGTTTCCCCACCATCATAATCAGCATTCCTCTAGTTGCATTATTACCTCTTGCACTAAGATGGATGGGTACATAAATGTTTATGCTATTGCTTTCTTCATAGCACATGAATATACCCTCGCATGTGCGTAAAAATAGGGTGGTGCTTAACTTTTGCACAGGTGTATATAACGGAGAAGCGTGTGACGAGACTTGTGTGTGCGACCCACATGAAAGTTATGGTACGTGCGTTGATAGACAGACAGGCTATTATCTCTTTATCCCTAACGGTTCTCTGGGACATCTGGTCGAATCCCCAACATGTGTTTTGACTCTCTCCCTACTGCAAGTCACCAGCCAATAATCTCAATGAGCAAAGACTCTTTGAATTCCTGAATATCTTAAAAACAATTTGACTGAAAGTTGTTGCTATTGTTATGAGTTCGGATTCACCTCTTTAAGCCATGTAGACTAGAAAATACGATTATTTGTGATGTACAAATATTATGTTGATTGTTTTGAAACATATTTGACTGGGAGTTGTTGTTACCTATGGTAGTAACACGTTCCATTCAAAATATTCGACAAATTACTGTATAGTTGTCTTGAAATTGTGACAATGGAATTTAAGATTTACAAGATTTCAACAATGTCCCTGATAAAGCAGGTTATTGGGCCGGTGCTGGACCAAATAAGTAGCGAATACGGTCAGGTATTGGCACAGTAACGGCCCAGTAACTTGTGCCATCAAGGGATAGCTAACTTAGTTTAGCTTCGAACTAATATAAGATGATTGCACAATTTTACACAAATTCTAAATAATTAAACAATCCGGAAAATTCCGAATCATGCTCACCTGCTCTTTTGGAAGGCGTTGGCCTTTGACCTCGTAGCTCTTATACATGTGTACCTCATTCAAGAAACGTCTTTGGGAACCGATGACCAACTGTGAAACTAAGATTAGTGAAGATTCTTGTAGCATCAGGCCGCACGATTTTCGATGATTTTGAGATGTGACATCTTGGTGGTCTAACCCCACTATGAATACAGTTCTTCAAAACCCCACGGACTCCATTCCACCGGAGTTTGTTCAAGATTCCTTCAGACTACTGGAGCAGATATAACTTCAGTAGAGCCGGAGTTATAGTGCCCGAGTTAGATCTGCCCATGTTTCAACCCTTTAAACCAGAAATACCAAATGGCATAAATCGTTTACAGTATAAGAAATATTATGTTGAGTATTTTAAAACTAATTTGACTGGAAGCTGTCTCTGGCATAGGTAGCAACAGGCTCATGTTGAATTGATTTCAAACATATTTGACAGCTTTTCTGTATGCTTGCCTTGGAATTGAGATTCTGGGAATCTAATTTTCAAAGCGTTAACCAGAAATGGCATCATCATCCACAACCACCAGGACATAGACATAACCCCCGGTTGTGACCCGGCCATGTTAAATAGTCTTTGATCAATTTAGCGTTTAAAGGCTACTAATCAATGAATGATTTCTCTATTAGTTAATCCTCTCCTCAGTCATTCATTCATCTTTTTGGGTCGGTCGGTTGCTCGGTTGGTTGGTCGGTCGATCGGTCAGTTGGTTGGTCGGTCAATCGGACGATAGGCCAGTCGTTCAGTCGGTCGCCCAGTCGGTCGATTGGTTGGTTGATCAGTCATTACTTACTTTATTACATTTTTATCCATTCTTTTACAGATTATGAATGCATAGATGGCGTATGCGAGATAGTAGAAACAAAATAATCATTAACAAACCCTATCAAATAAGCTATCGAAAATAAAACGCTTAAGAAGAAGTAAAGAATACCGTTGTCTTCTTTTGTTTTGGGATTCAGGGGAAAATAATTTTATAATAAAAGGGTGTGGTGGGTGGGGATTGTACGGTCCGAAAATCTTGAGTCAAACGTAGAACAAACCAGGAATGGGGTTGCAGTGCAACCATGCAGCTCGCCTGTTTTATATCGTTGTACATATGAACGGTGTTGACGTGAAGGCTAACTAAAACCTATTACCGTTTTCTACAAAATACTTAGAACAAATTGCTTAATCCGAGCCAGAACCCACGCATGAGGCATGCCCAGTCTAGAAATTTATGAAGGTACTGTGTTATGTAATCATAGCAACATACCAAATGTATGGACTAGTCAAAATTGAACAGAGAACTTAACGTGAACAAGCAAAGTGCAAGAGCAGAAAACCTGGGGAGCATCGGGATAAATGCATTGCAATATTGGTAGAAATACAGTAATAAAGCTGCATGTTAAGTCTGGTTACCATAAAACTGGTCGATTTGTTGCAGCAGAGCTAAACAGAAAGATTAGCGTGTATGGACTGCCACGGAAAACTCAAGACATAGCCAGAAATACCAAGATCCCTGAGGTGAAAACCTGGGAGAAATGGGACAAATGCATTGTACTTTTGATTGAAATGCAATAGTAAATGTGTATAGGAAATTAGGTTACTATAATCCTGATAGATTAGCTGTAGCTGAGATAAGAAGAAAAGTGAATCTGTATGGCTATGTTGATCAAAGCTTAAGGTCATTTTAACATTTGCATACAATCCTGGTTTTAACACTACGTCTGCTTAGCTCTGCTTGCTTTTATTTCAAGATTGTTCAAGTTATTGGAAATAAGCATGGACATACAGTTACCTCAACCAGTAGGACCAGCACAAACACTCATACTTTTGAGGTTACGGTCGTTGTGATCTTAATATAAATCTACATTTGCATTTGGAAATGCAAAATGCCAACAATTTTCGCCAATATCACGTCAGTGTAACACTGATCTCTTGTTTCTGGTTAAATTGTGTTGCTACCTGGACTTAGTGCATACGAGTTAACTTTTCTGCTTTACTCAGTTACAGCAAAATTGTGTTTTAGCGTCATCAAACCTCATCTATAGTCTAATTACTGCTTTTCTATCAATAGTACATGTATCTCATTCCCACCTATATTTTCAACTCAGGAACTTGTAATTATCTTGACATTTTGTGGGTCTTTTAGTTTTGATTTTAGCTTGACTTAATGCATGCAGGTTAACTTTTTTTAGCTCAGCTACATGGAAACTGTCCGGGTTATAGTAACCAAAATTGTATGTATATCTTTATTACTGCATTTCTATCAATAGTAGAATGTGTAGCGGGAATCGACCGCCCAGGTACGGACCATCCCAGCCAGTCGGAGTACGGAACCGCCGGGCCGGGTACATTCCAAACACGCCCCCCTGGGTAGGACTATGCGCGTGTATAGAGCCGTATATGTGAGGTTCGTAAAACGACTAAGTCCGCGAGATCGCCTAGCGCGTGAGCGGGCGTCAGAGATTGTTAGACACCGCGCATTAGCGCTGAGTAGAAATAGCGTCTTATTTTGTACCGAATTGGTACAAGTAATTACTTTAAATTACAGTTTTCTCGCCGTTCTTGGTCTGGATCATGATCAAAATGAAGCGATGATTCCAAAACAATTTACTATTTTAAAATCGGTTAGGAATTGACCGAGTTATCGCTAAATGAGCCGGCAAATTTCTTTCAGAATATTGACACACACCCACCCCCCCCCCCCCCCCCCCCCATAGGCTTAGCGCATGCATGCTCTCAGTGCATGGTTTAGAGTTAGCGCGATAGCGATAGCGCGTCACGTGACCTGCTTCCCTGCCTCTGGAGCATGCTCGCTGATTGAATTTGGCGCTCCAGCTGTGACGTCACAGGCAGTATAAAGGGGGTTGAAAAATCAGATTCATCAGCAGTCAGGCGGTGGTGAGGTACCTGGTCTGAGAGGACGCATCGATAGTACTGCTAACCACAGCAGATACTGACAGCTGCTGCGGTGCCATTCATTTTTCAGAATTCATCGTCTCTAGGGTACAAGCCACCACATCCGCAACCACCTGTTTTTGTGAGCTCCCAGAAAGATATCACCCAGGGGCAATACAGAAATTAAAGTCAGGTGGCCTAAGCCACAACTTCCGCAAAGGGACTTTTCTTGTGGATGGGCCTATTCGCCCCAATGTAGCTCGTCGTCCAGTATCAGGCGTGAGTGACGTGCTCTGCGATAACTTGCCAGATCTGCCGTACCATGCAACCAGTGGTGTAATCAATCCGTACATCATGTGTTAGTGTTTTAGACATTTTTGACTGCAGTTAGGGGAACATTGCCTGGCACATCGTGTGAGCTATTCGATACATCTCGTCTTGTGATCTGTCAGAATGCATCCGCATTATTAACTTCATCTGTAGCCCTTCAAGAACTCCAGGGCAGCTTCAATTTCCGCACCAGTACGGAACCTTTGACACACCATTTAAATTGATAACTATTGTTGTAGAGGACTATCTACTAGCCATCCATTTCCGCAAACGTTCTTCTTCCCTTTTCCTAAGACTGAGCCGCATCCGCAGTGTGCCTGCAGATTTTCCTAGCAGCCAACTTTGTGCCATTTCCCGTTCTGATTGTGTTACGCTACAACTATTGTGACTCTAGAACTTTTTCCGAACCGATGACTAATAGGTACTCTGTTATTATTATTATACTATTATTATTATTGTATTACTTTTGTGCAACAGGTACTGATGACTAATAGGTACGTCCCGGTCACTTAAGACCCCGTTTTTATAGTGTATTATTATGTATATATTATTCTCATTTTCGTGCCTATAAGCACCGTCAAGGTCGAGTGTCCTTCTATTACTGTAGTATTCAAGGTTAGTGATATGGCAGTAGCCATCATGTTTTATGTTTTGTTTATTTCATATAAAAACTCTTGTATCGCAGTATCACTAGACTACACTATACAGCACCAACATCAGCACCACCTTGTTCCCCGCACAGCATCAATTTTTCATTGAGGTCACTGTATTTGTTCTCATTACGTGAACATGGCATACGGTCGACTAAACCTAGACTGTTCTAGCCCGATAGGTTAGGTTTATAGTAGTAGGGACGATTACACGGTAGGAGACATTTCCTGTTAGTCTCTTTTCCGGGAGTAGCGGATATGTAACACCACACACCGGCTAGATATTTTAATTGGCCATATACCTTAAGGCCTCCATTATGAGTAGCTATCACTGTCTACGTTCCACCAGCCTTCGGGTTTATTAATTGTCTGGATCCCCATTAGTCACGTTATTTAGAGCTGACTCTGGAACTACTGGGATTCCAGTGCGGCTAAAAATAAAGTGGCGATCACCGCATACACACACCCTTGTATCCTCGGAAACTGGTTAGTTAGGAAACGCCGCCAAAGTAGGAAGCCTTGCGAAAATATTTTATAGTTACTGGCCTTCAGTGCATCTCTAGGCGATTTTATATAACCCTAGCGTCAGGTAAATGTTAGCTCCCCGGGTGCAGATCTCAACTGATCCTTCCCCGACACACTGGTGATGGATGGGATTCAGCTCTCCATCTAACTCCATAAGTGACTTGATGCAGTCTTAGAACCCACCACGCCCTCTCGGGAAGGTCACTATTGTTATACTGTGATACTTTATCCCCACCCTAAACTTGTATGTGCTTTTCAACGCTTATGTATTGTGGCTTGTCCTTGAGCTGTTATATGTGGTCATGGCGCGACGGTAACAGGATCGTTATATGATCCTGGAGCTTTCACATCATGATATTTGCGCACATGGTCTACTGAGGGGGGTGTTACGTAGGGTGACCTCACGGTTACCGAACATTCTCGTCTGTCAGACTTATATGTTAAAAACAGTTAGCTTACATTGCCATTTGCGGCTAAGCCTAGATCTGGACCCAAATACTAAACGATAAGGTAGAAACTAGCAGAAGGACTGCATAAATAAAGCGGCAGCTACTAACACAGAATATTGGAACTTACATAAGATGACAGTGTTGAATTCTGTGGAAATCATCCACCCCATCTTCACGTAAATCAGCGTGCATCACAGTAAACATATAACTTCACTAGGTTGACTCTTTTACATAAAATGGTTTTAACAAGAGAGTGGCCCTTTTTGCCATCTCGCTTCCTCCGCTTTGGCGTTGTAGGCATTTTCCTGTGACGGAGGCCCGCACAAGACACTTTCGTCTCGCAACAAAAGAATGTTTGTAGAGGTTAATTTGGTGTATATTAAACTTGCTAAGTAGCCACGTTAGGACCCTCCTTTGCGGGAATGCCTCACGGATCTTACTCTGTGAGGTACCTCTGGCGAGGATCACGATAATGAGTCGTCAACTTGGCCCCATGTACTAGACTTCTCCCAGGCAGCAACAAACTAGTACGATTGTTTGACTGCTGCATATATTAATTATTGTATTATTTACTTACGTCCCGGCCCTAAATGGAGCTGTGGGACCGTCACACTGGTGACACCAACAGCAAGGATGAGACCGTGAGGTTAAACTTTCGCGGCGATGGTCGCATGGCCCAACTGGAACATGAACGTTCCACCAGCTCTAGAAGTCGGTCTTTGTACAATCCGGTAACGCGCAACACCAGATCCGCAATCCCGAGATCCGCAGCTAACCAGCAGCCCCTTCCCGGCACGCCATGCACTGGCAGTACTGCAGAACGGGAACATACGGCGGACCAGCACGCGCGCTCAGAGGCTACAAATGCATTCATCTCATTCCTACATATATCTCTAGCTCATGGACTTTGTTATTTCTGATTTAAGTTTTGGGTTTATCTTGAATTATTCAGTGCATCTTAACTTTTCTGTTTATCTCAGCTACAGCCAAACAGTCATGGTTGTAGTAACCAAACGTCATCTATAGCTTTATTGCCGCATCTCCATCAATAGTTTAATATATTTAGTTACCCAAACATGCCAACTATATAGAAGACGTAGACGACACCGAGGACGCCGCCACCCATGGTGGCACCACCGCTGACGACGCTGTGTTGATAATATAAGCTCTTCTGTTCTTAGAACAGCCAGCTTTAATAGATAAATTGCTTTCACATACTGATTCGTCTACCTAGCTTGTCTATGACAATTCACGTGTTCCAACGGGTCTGGATGTCCTTGAGATGGCCTACACTTCTGGTAGAAAGATGTATCATGGACCTCAAGCCACACGCTACAACAGCGGACACGTAATTGCCATCCTCATATCTCTTACAATGGAGAAACTTTATCAGATTAGTGAACATAAAATAGTCGTGTCTGAAAAACACTGGGGATGATGTAAGAGCTGACGTTTCTCCCGCTGGCTGAATTGCTGTGGTCTGCTGTCTGAGATTTCGTGGTCAGCTGTTTAGCTGAATTGCAGCTGTCGGCTGTCTGACCATTTATTCTCAGTCTAGCTTTCTGGAGGTAGTGAGAGCCAATGGCCGATGTCTCAGTGGGTTCCCAAAGGGCTTCTTTAGGAATGGTACCAGGTTGAACAAGCTATTTAGGCATATAGATGGAGGAATCGGCATACAGTTCATCTCAGCTGGACAGCGTTTGCTGAGGTAGGCCTGTGGAGCATGATACTTTCCTGGTAGTACTCACGAGGTGGAATACGGGCTTCCTGAACAATTCACTTAGCAAGGCATCGTATACACTTGCTGGAGGGGGTCGGTGAATCCTCCCTCACTTCGAGAGCGAAGCAGGTTCTCTGTTTATATCGGTTGAGCAGAGCGTCGTTAGATGCATGAGCCTCTGGCTTCCTGTCCAGCGATCCAGCATCAAGTGCAGAAGATGAAGATTCCTTAATTTCAGGATATCTCCGCTGTCTAGCGACATAGACAATATCTGAAAACGGTTCCACCATAGCTATAATTCGGTTGTGAACTCAGCGAGCAAGCGTGAGATGCCATCTAGAGCTGATAATATAAAAATACTGGTGTCCTTGACAATATTGACCAACGGGAAATGTAACCAGTGGCCGATGGGGCAGTCATTCTCGACACTATTTACCAACGGCGCGTGTGTCCCAATAGATGGCATTCACCAACTGGACAATGGTCACAATAAATATTGCCATCCTTAACATTATGGACAACGGGACAGGTACAGTCATCCCTGACACTATTGGCAAATGGTTAAAGTGTACTAAAGTAACATTTCTGCAAAATCTTGTATTAGTCCATTAACAATTCACGAAACGTGCCGCAGATGTATTTTCCTTATCTGGTTCAAAACGTATAATGCGTTAAAGAACTAGAGTTATGACCATTGTTTCGAGTCGCGGCCTCGTCATATTCATAACGCAAGTAGATATTTCCTGCAGGAATAGATCTCCCAAAGTTAGTTTTAATCCAATTACAATTGACGAAGCAAATGAATTTTCCTTATCGGATTCAATAGTTTAAAATGCCTTATTGAACCAGAGTTATGGAACTTGTTTAAAGACGTGCCCACTTCATATTAGCCCCTCTTGTGTCAACGTGTGGCTTATGATGGGAAACATGGCCAACACTTCCTCTGCAGTTGTCTTGAGGACTGTCTATTTGCAGGCGAAGAGAAGACTATTTTTTTAATGTACCACTGGAATGACTGGCTCGGTTATCGAGCCAGTCATTCCAGTGAGACATTTTCAAAAATATCTCGGCCTGTAAATGGACACCGCCTAAACAATAATTTAGATTGTTTTACTATTAACTCTTTAATCATCAAACCGGTAAAAGGTCACCTCTTAAAAAAGATTTTCCTAAATTCAAGTTTTAAATTTGCAAAAAAAAACAGCCTTCTCTTAGCCATCAAATGGTCATTCACTGAGCAAACATTTCAATTTGCTTGAAAAATCTTGACAAATTTAAGGCTTAATTGATAAAAGACGCCTTTTGAGCACTTTGAGGTGCGGTTGACACGCGAGGAGTTAATAGCTCAAATAGATCTTGCCTAAAGCAAGATATCTGCCAAATGTGCGTTTAATCTATCAACAAATGACGATACGTTCCAGAAATATATTTTCCCATAGGCGTCACCACTTTGAAATTATAGCAAGAACCATAACACTGAAATTTGAATGTCTGACAACTACATATTCATAGGCCAAATAGATATTGCCGAAAGGAACATAGCTGTTTAATTTCATCCAAATACAACAACAAATCGCGAAATGTGCCACAATTGTTGACAGCCAGTAAGTTCACCCACTGAGCTAAAATGAAATGACTGTATTCTTAAGCGCTGGTGTGAAATTCCATCGCATGTGCATGCGTGCACGCGTGCATGCGTGCGCATGTGTGTGTGTGTGTGTGTGTGTGCGTGTGCGCGCGCAGATTTATTAGAAAAAGCATCTTGTAAGCAAACGTGCAATACGTCCAATAATGCACGTGTCTTTATTAATAATAGACTATGCTAGGTATACTTGATTGACACAAACAGTACTGTAATCAAGGATCCAAACATGACATACTTGTCGCATGCACGTTGAGACTCATTGCACCCTGATCTTTGCAATTTCCCTATGTTAGACTGATCACTCTTCAAGAAGCGAGTAACACTTTGTGAATATACATCCTGCAAGTCAACTTGATTTATACCCTCAAGCAAGTCTACCGATAGAACCTGACCATCCACATCCCATTTGAAGCGAATGCTGCCTGACAATACATTGGGATCAGTAATATCTACGAGCCATAATGCACCCACATATTTCCCACTGAAGGTACAGCTATCATGGCCCCCATGCATTGGATCAAGTAATATTTGTGCAAAACGGCCTTGCCAAAGAGTAAGTGTTTTGTGATTATCCACCATCGTAAAATTTACTGTAATGTCAGGAAAGAAAGGATGCGCGTAGAAGCCAGTGAATGATTCGAGTGGTATGTGTTTGATATTGGTAACTGCGGTACGTCTTTGATCGCTGTCATATATAACCGCGTTCATACATTTGTTGTTGTCCTGGCTCCCAGTACTGGTTATACCATTTTCACCTGCCTGCGATTCACTGGAACTAGCCCATGGTTGTGGAAATGTGCACACTGTAGTCTGATTCAGCCATGGTTCTTCCCCTAGAAGCAAGTCCAGCCCATTATATAAAATCGTTTTGTAGAAATGTATCCAATTATTGTGCTTATCCGCGCCCGTTAGGCTGAAATATACACCAGCTTGCATCTCGGGCAAGATACCAATCATAGAAAACATGCCAAAGACGTTTGAAAGATGCCACATCATTCGATGACCTGAAAAGTATTCATACAACATATAGCGGAGTATAAACCTTTAAGTCACTTCATTTCCAAATATAATCATTGACATTTCATAAAGTGATTGCATTCCACGCCGAGAAAACTGCATACGAGGCAGGCCTATGTAGCTTAGCATGGATATGCTGCACCGACGTATTATTTAAAACTCATTGGTTCCAGTAGTTGAAGACACTAAACTCTTTCATCAACAGCGGCATGACTATGTTTGGAGTTAATAGGGCCATTTTGAGTCAATTATGTCACCATTCTGCATTGTCACATGACATAGCACAGTAGACAGGTGTATGTTTGGAATAATCGAATTTTACATTGATAATTTTTAACACAGGGATGTGCAGTAACGTGACAGATTTATATTGAAGGTCAGAGTTAGAGATAACCAGCAACGATCACCACTCAAATAATAATAAAAAATACTTAGAGTGTTTCACCTGAAGCTATGTATGTATGAACTCCAATACTTCTTGACCGCATTACGCATTGAACTCATATGCGTATTGAACTCCTATTTGTATTGAACTCCTATACCCAGTTCCAAATTATTCAACAGCTTACCTGCATAGTTTTCTGAAAATTGGGTGGAGCTTAGCTAGAGATGGGCGGGGTATAGCTAAAACTGGATTCCTCCATTGTACTCATATGTTTATTATATTCATATATTTATTGAACTCTTATACATATTAAACTTCTAGCCATATTTAACTCTTATGTATATTGTACTCCTATGGTTCTTGAAGTCATAAACATATTCATCTCATATTCTAGCCACAAGGAGTACACGATATCGAGATGCTTCGATATATCGATCACCATCCGTGAAAAAAGATCAAAGGTGCATATTCACATCAAAAACCTCCAAGATAATATTATTACAATTATATACTTTTATAGGCTTCAATTGTGTGCCTAGATTTAAAGAAACGATTTAAATCTTAAAATATGACGATCTCATTACGTATCATTAATAAATATTTACGGGTCTCTAATTTAACTTCATAACAAAAAAATTATATTAATTTATACCGAAGGAAGTCATCATATGTTAAATATTGTGTCGTTTCACTGCATCGAGGTACACAATTTAAGCCTCTGAAAGTATACATTTTTAACAATTTTATTCTCAGGCATTTTGGTGTGGATGTGCACCTTTAACTGTCTCAGATATTATAAACTTCAGTACAATGGAGATATGCGTTGGATTTAAAAGACTTATTTCCAACAAGACCGCCCACACGCTTACGACCATGTAGCAAACCACCACCCTTGCATATTATGCACCGCACTACCTGTAATTTCACTTTGTGGACTTTTAATGCTTTCTTTTCCGGTTCATTACCAAATTTGGGAATTCCGAATCACCTCTTTTTGCATCAAGAATTCACCTTTCCAGAGTATCCATCGATGATCTAACGTCATATGACGTCATAATCAGCTAAACGACGTGTAGGATGACATCATAATCAGTACGTCATAAATGATTCTATCACGCACGCCCAACAACACGTACGCACAACAATACACACGCACGGATAACAGCACGCACCAAACGAACATACATATTGACCACATTAACCAAACGTCACCTCGATAATTGGATTCCATCCAACCAAGAGCAGCTGCTATTTGAAAATGACTGACGGGGAACGGTGGCTTTACTAGCGCGTATGACGGAAATGCACCCGTGGTTTGTCCAGTGAACATCTTTTCCAGAGATTCGGTTTTAAGATACTGATCTCCTGTTAAAGGAGACTTTCCCTTCTGAAGGATAAATTTCAGCCACTGCGCCATATCATCGCCATTAGCGTGAATACCTGCTTCTCGTTCCACTAAATTAAGAAACCTGTTTGTGGATTAAAGAAATACAGGTGCGCTTTTAGTAAACATAGCATCACATCAGTTATTATCTGCCAATCAATAACCGCCATTACGCTAAAGTTTGCAGAATCTTCCTGTGGTTTATCTGACTCTGTTGGCACAGTTATGATTATATTTGCAATACATAAACTCAGCTGAACAAGGATATACCCAGTTAATATCACTGATACACAATTCGCTTAATACCAAGTATTAAGAGGAATATAAAAGATATAGGATTTCGGGATTTTTAGCCTTGAATTCCCCGAATATCAATTGTAAGGTAGCTAGCTATACAGGTAAGCTGTTGAATAGTTTGAAACCTGTTTTACAGGAACATATTGCTGGCATTGGCAGCAACATTTTCCAGTCACAATACCTTCAAATTATTCAAAAGAACATCTTGTGTATTTTAAATATGTTTTCCTATTTGGCATTCTGTGAACACGAAAAGCCGAATTCGAAAATCCATTAGCAATTTAATAAATATTAAGTTGAATAGTTAAGTTAATTTGACTGGGAGCAGGTGCCTGTCAAATTAGGTTCATAATAGTCTCCAGTTTACCTGCATAGTTACCTCAGAATTTAGTTTCTGAGCATACAGGGTTCAAACGGTTAAACTGAATCAATTTAATCAGATTTAACCCTTGCCTCTCTGATGTCAAAACTTTCAAATTAAATTGAAAGATGAACTGGTGTTGATTTTTCACCAAATTTGGTGGAAGATGTTGCTGTCATAGAAACTTGTTTTCTATTGATACACATTCTATGTCCGTCAATATAACATCAGCAACATACCCTAACCTATTAAAGGTGCATATTCACAGCAAAATTACTGAAAATAAAATTGTTTAAATTTTACACTTTTAGAGGCTTAAACTGTGAGCCTATATGTAATGAAACGAAATAAATCTTAACATATGATGATTTCATTCCATATAAATTAATATAATTTTTTAAGTTGCGAAATTGAAATAGAGGCACGGGCCTCTATTTCAATTTCGCAACATAACAATTTATATTAATCTATGTGGAATGAAATCATCATATGTTAAGATTTATTTCGTCTAATTACATATAAACACAACTTAAGCCCATGAAAGAATACAATTTTACCCATTTTATTTTCTGCATTCTGGTGTGAATATACACCTTTAACCGTCTGACTGCCGCGTTTTTGCAGATGACATATTCAAAGGGCTATATCTCTGGACTGCTAAATATTTTGAAAACAGTTTGACTGAAAGTCGTTCTAGCTAAGCCGCCAATAACGTTCAGTCAAATTGTTTTTAAAATAGTCAGCAAGTCAAACAATTTGGTTCCTTGGGATTATTGGCTGGTGGCTTACAGCAGCGAAACGGTTAAGGTCCAAAATTTGTCAAAGAAATAAAAATCCTCTTCCAAGAAAATATTAATTTGCAGAAAGGACAAGAAATGAGTATATTAGGAAACGCAGGAGACACTTTGGTCTGAATGCCATTAAAAGGGTGAGGATAACTTTGGTTATTTTATCAAAATCTGATCAACAGAGATCACTTCTCTTACTTACTGAATAAGGTCGTGAGAGAGTCGTCTGAATTCACCATCAACGTATCCATACGCGACCGCAAAGTCCGAGAAGTCAGTAACAGCCAAGAAGCCACTATTGTGCATTCCCAATGGGGAGAAGATGTGTTCTCGAATTAGATCTTCCCAAGAACGCGTTCCACCTGCTAACCGCTCTGCGACAATGCCAGCAGTTGCAACCAAATAACAGTTAAAGAAAAACTTCGTCCGAACAGGTGCTGTGGCCTCCATATATTTTAGGCCCCTACAAAACATGTTGGAATTCACCTTTCAGAGAAGTCATCTATCAATGTGACGTCATATGACGTCATAATCAGAAAGGCGGCGTGTAGGATGATGTCATAAATGATTCTATATGGCCCGTCTTTAACTCTTAATAGCCCGACACGGTGTACGAATTGTATGTCTCTATTATTTAATAAACATGCTTATGAATATTTTGAAACTAATTTGGCTGGGCGCTGTTGCTACCATAGGCAGTTTCGAAATATTCAACAGCTTACCTGTATAGTTTTCTGGAGATATTCAGGAAGTTCAGAGATCGATCGATCCAGACACGAGCGAGGTGTGGGTGGAGCTTAGCCATATATGGGTGGGGCATTGCTAAAATGGATAGGTCTTTGTTGAGAAGCTATGTATGTCCACAGTTATGACCAGATACAATAGATTAAGGAAGCCTGTTGACATGGGGGTGGGGGTTGGATGGTTGGTAGAAGAAGTCTTCAATGACACGGTGTAGGGATTTGATTCTGACTTGTTAAGATAATCTTATGCAATATGTGGTCCTAGAGACACCGTCATATTGACTAATGACAAACACCATCAACCAGCCACCAGAGAGGCCCAGAATAAAATGTTCTTAAGCAGTTCCCTCCTGGAAAGTAAGAAAATAAATGGAAGGGTCGCATCTGTTACTCACTTATGTGCCGTCGTGGTAAAAATGCGTCACAATTAAATGGCATAGGCCTGGCATGACAGGGGTAAAGGTACAACTGTCATCATCTGAATTGTACGTCGTTGCTGAATTTACAATAGAGTATCCATCGATGATGACGTCACAATCAGCTAAGGAGCGTGTAGGATGACATCATAATCATTATGTCATAAATGATTCTATTAGACACGTCTTTAACTCTTAAAAGTACGACACATTGTAAGAATTGTATGTCAGGGCGGTCAGAGGACATGCGTGGGCATACGAATCGCTGGGCCGTATTGGATGGGAGCAATTTCTGAAGTGGTTGAATGACACAGGGCAGCCTGGGCACGTTACTTTACTATTTAATAAATATGCTTTAGAATATTTTGAAACTAATTTGAGTGGGCGCTGTTGCTGCCATAGGTAGGGTGAATATGAGAATATGTGGCATCAAAGTACAACGTATTAAAATCAGTGTCGGATTAAAGCAAGGTCTAACGGGGCTGCAGCCAAATAGGCCTAATCCGGTTCTGATTAAAATCGATTCAAATACATGTACAAAATGGGCGGAGCTTAGCTAGAAATGGACGAGGCACAGCAAAAAGTGACACCTTCATTTCGCGTCCTTATGCCAGTTTGCCGACGTTATACTCTACAAACATAACCCAACATGCATCAAAATGTGGTTCCTTTATTATTTACAACACTCTTCCATGATAAACATTACCGCAACAGAACGTCAGCATCGTCGGCTGGCCCGGGATATCCATGCACAAATCCATGGAAGTAGACAGGAATACCTAATCGATGTAGCAGCAAGTCCTCAATGGTCGCCATCTTGGTCAACATGGGATCACTCAGTTCGAAATCATTGCCTAGGACGGCGTGCACAGTCGTTTCCCAGGTGATACTGTAAGAAATGTACATAGGTTAAGCTTTATTTATTAATCTCATCCCGTAAGTGGAGGACGGTATTCCAGTCGGATAAATGTGTGCGTGCGTGCGCATGAACAGACCCGAATGCAATACCCGTTTCCACAGTCTTAACGAGGACAGTACACTTATTGAAATCAATCAGAGATGTGGCGGGCTTTGTGGAGATGTGGGGATGCAACGGCAGAGCTGGCGCCCCTGGTCGTTACAACGTTGCCAGTCCCGATGATTGTTGGGGTTTCTGGCTGCACTTCTAATGCAATTTTGCGTGAGCCCATCCCGCTCTCAGAGACGCCTTTTCTGTCGTCCTCTATCCTGATGTTACCTTCTTCCTCTGCCATGACGTCGCCTAGCTTAAACGTCACAATGAGCTGTGAGTTAAACATTGCCTGGCAAGAAGCATTTACGCAATGCAAAGATGACCCAAATCAACAGTATGAAATCCTATTATGACTCATCAAAATAGTGCACGATAAATACATAGGGCCTGGTACATACTCAAACAAGTAAGAAACGGAATGCTAAGAAGAAATATAATCTAGACAAGATATCATTCAGATAAACGAAAACACAACCTATGGAAACGCTACATGGAAACGCGGGAGAGCAAAGTCTACCATGAATACTACAGATCTGTAAACAAAGTCAGAAATCTGATCAACAAAATACAGAAATAAATAGAAAAGATCATAGCAATGGAAGTAAAAACAAATAGCAAATTTTGCTTGTCATACATAAACAGCAAATTGAAGACAAAATGCTGTATCGCAGGACTGAAGACGGAAAGGTAGCCACTGCAGACTAAAAAAGGGCATACATGAGAGATTCCCTCAGACTGCTTCAGCAGTGTTTGCAGCACTGAAGCAGAAGGAGAAACTCCATCACTACATGACAAAATCTCATTAGAGTAATAGAGAAACAGCTATTACCAAAGACATAGTGCAGAAGAATCTAGACGCTCTACATATTAGCAAAAGCCACTGCCCTGATGAACGGCATCCAAGGGTACTAAAGAAACTTTCACAGATCTCTGAGCCCACCCACTCAACATTTAATCTACAGTGCGTCGCTCCAAAGCCACAAAATCCCAGACGTCTGGCTGACAGGTCATATTAGTGTCATTTTCAAAAGAAGGTGGTAGACAATTAGCAGCAATCTATAGACCGGTAAGCCTAACCAGCGTAGTAGGTAACACAATGGAATCTATTCTCAAAGACACTATAATAACGTATATGACCAGTGATTCCCTCTTCAGTAACCAGCAGTAGGGCTTTATATCTGGACGCTCAACAACACTCCAGCTCCTTACAATGCTTGACAAATGGTCTCAAATTATGGAAAATTGTGGCTCACAACACGCAATATACCTAAACTAAATGAAAGCATTCTACAAAATACCCTGTTAATGTCGCATAAGCAAAGTATGTAACATAGTAAATGGTTCATTGTTTCTCATTGGTATTACATTGAGTGTTACTGGTTAGGTAACAGTGCAAGGGAGATA
Source organism: Chaetoderma sp. LZ-2023a (assembly GCA_034401795.1). NCBI lineage: Eukaryota > Metazoa > Mollusca > Caudofoveata > Chaetodermatida > Chaetodermatidae > Chaetoderma > Chaetoderma sp. LZ-2023a. Next base: position 44,485,582 of record CM067365.1, read on the forward strand.
ACTGTTAAAAACGGCTGGGTTAATTTGGTTAGTTAAATACAAGGGAGGTAATTAATCAAATTTGTCATTTGTATTTATGCAAAGTTATCTGTCTCGCGTGGTCTAGTCCTGTCTATATCTATGTTTGGTGTAAATATCAATCTCGTCAATGACCCTTTTACGGCAGGATAATTGATGTGTTTTTTTAACGAGCGTTTCTATGTTTGTTAAGATTAAGTTGTAATCACAATTATCCCTGTAAATGAATTGCGTAGGTAATTCATGAATTAACATCTTCACGCGATGTGTAATGTCGCTAACGTAGGAATGTGTTCGATTTTAGTGTCGGTGGGTGAAGGGGTTAAACAGGTTTTTTCCTTCCTCGTCAAGCTCGGGTTTTGATATGCAAATGAGATTGGCAAAAGGCTGGAATGTTAGTGATGTGTAGGTGGATTGATTGACAGGTGTCGATTTCGGGTGAGAGTTGAGATGGTAAGGTGTGAGTTCGATTTAGGGGCACTTGAACAAACAATTGTCAGCAGACAACATCAATCCGTTAATTCGATCAATCAGTTGTGACTGAAGATGAGCCACTGGATAACGAGATAGCCGCAGACATGTGTGACGGGTGAGTTGCCAGTAGTTTTTTTAATAATTGTCGGGGCGATTGTTTTGTTGAAGAAACGCCATAATGTAGATTTTGGGAAGGGTATAAAAAAACAACGGTACTGGGATCAAATTACATAGTGAGTATGTGTAACGTTGCTAGGGTAATTTGTAGAGCTCGAATTGGTTATTAATCATAGCTTGTAGAGTGGCGATAATGAACTGATTTGAGTGGCCTGTTCGTAGCGGTACGTGGATATTATAATGAAACATGATTAAACCTGGTAACTAAATTGATCATTTTAATCTTGTATTGACCGTTAATATGCAAATTACCAGTGGGATTTATTTCCGGTAAACTATAACTAGCTCCGAATTTAATCCGTGGTAAAATGTCATATCAATAGTGTCATCGGCCAGAGGTTATGGCGTCATTATTTCGATCGGTAGACGGTACCCAGGTAATTAGCGTATTCGGAGGGAATGATTGAATGTATTTAAAATATGAGGTTTTAAGGTTTTCACGGGATATGCTCACTTCAAAATCAGGGAATCGTATCAGATGTTAAGTTACACTTCTACCGGTATATGTCATATAGGTTACTTATAGTATTTGCGTGAGAGATCTGGTGTTGTTATTGGAAACAGTAGTCTGCTCGGTTTACATTCCTAGCATAGTATTGTTGTTAAATATGACCCCATTTGCCCGTAATATTTAGTTATTGTAGAGTGTCTGCATATGCATAGTAAATGCATGTCAATGGATTGTGAATAGAGGTGTAAATCTGTGTTGGTTTTCAGGGCATTTGTTTGCTTGTATTATATATTCAGAACAGAATGTATATATCGTATCGCCTCTCAATTAGTAGTGGCTATACATTCTGCGACATGCATAGTTGTATCTGCTATGAAAGATTAGGACACGATTGGAATTTATCATTGATTTTCAAATTGCTATCATTAACCCTTTTAAGGCCAGATCACTGGAAATGTATATTCTTTACAATGTATGCAGTATTTTGTTGGGTAATTTTGGGTTAACATGACTGTAAATGACTTGCAGCCATGATAATTTCAAAATATTCAACAGCTCCTAATTGTTTGCACTGAAATGTATCGGCGAAAAACTTAGACATTTTTTTCTATTCGCCATACAAGTTATAGTTTGCATAGCAATGGATGCTATGCCAATATCAAATTCTAAATAGGTCCTGATGGTAACATGATTGAACATTTAAAGCTGAAAGGTCGTGTTAAATATTGTATTCATTAGGGACGAAAATCCGTAAAGCAAACTATAAATAAATTGTGTAGCTATGTATGAGCAATTTATTTAAATTATGATAATTAAAGTTCTCATGTATTGATATAAGGAAGTCCTGATTTTGACAATTAAAGTTCTCATGTATTGATAAGATCAAGCCGTGATTTTGACAATTAAAGTTCTCATGTATTGATAAAAGGAAGTCCTGATTTTGGAAACTCTGAATAAGAAATGATGTTTACTGGATATGGAATACCGTGTCCAGATATCCAATATAAGTTTGGAAGAAAGTTTGAAATAAGCATTAAATTATTGGTTGGTTTGTTAATCAAAGTCTTCAGAAGAGTTGCTGTTTTAGAATGGTAAACTCTTTTGATTTTATTGATTTAAATTACTCAATAATAAATTAGCTGTCCCCGATAGCCAGTAATATAGAATGAAGTCACAGTCAAAGATTAAATTGGTGAGAAGCATGTGGTCTTGAAGTAAATAGACTGTAGGATTGTACATTGTTCGTTTTGTTATAGACAAAGATAATTTACTCTTGTTTCATTCTTTACAGGGTGAGGCGTATGCTGTTGCGTGATGGGTAATAAAATGCTGAAGCGGTGATGTGTCGGACCTGACATTCTTGTCCTGTATATTCCGGTAAGCGCTGTAGATTTTGGGAAATGACATGGGAAGTTTCTGTCTGGTAGGAAGTTTTGCTAAAATTGATATTTGCATTTGGACGACAGTTTGACATGGTTTTCAATGTTCATCTTTGTTAAAAAGCTGTTTATTGACAACAATGTCAGTGACCTAGATATTAAAGGATTTTAACGTTTCTGCGGACATAATTTCCATCTAGGAAGCTATTCATGGCTACAATTTGATTTTGGCTGGGATTTGATGTTTGATCATTTGAGCTTGATTGCAATCTTGGTTGATGGTCAAATCCTTATCAGGATTAGATTGAGGTAACTTAGAGTGTTTGTGAATGACTTGGATTTGAATATACTTTGGACAGCTTGCCTGTTCAGTTCCATTGACTATTGGGAAACGGAACGCACAGTCAAAGTGTTTTCAAAAGCATCATCAATGTTTATCTTGAACAAAATTGGTTGAAGGCTTTCTATAGGTTTCCAATGGCGCTGTTGTAAAATTGGAATTTTGCAGAACAATTTTACTTCAAAGTTGGGATCTCCCAATTTGCAGTTGAATTGTTATCAGAATTTCATCTAATATTGTGATGACTCGAAATAGACCAGAGACACGAATGACAGGTACAATGGTTCGCGAATATCTCATTTAATTTGGGGATAAATGTGAAAATTGCATTTAGGAAATATTTTAGATTGCTATCAAACTAGTTAATTTAAATTCGGCTTTAAACCCATGGCACAATGATGTCAATATTACCTTTTTATGTTGTCAAAGGCTAAGGAACTTGTGTGCATTTTTCAATGGGTTTTTTGGGAATATGTTGCTGTATAGGACAGCATCACCTTCCGCCAAATTGGTTGAACAATGAACACCAGTTCATACATTAGTTTAAATAGAAGTTTAAGAATTTTGACATGAGATTTCAGATTTATATTTGTATTAATGTAATCTATTTTCAAACTTGTACTGACCTTGTTACTCTAAAGAGATTTGAATTGGTATATCGGTATCTATAAGCTGTTATCCCAGGTTTTCTATAGTCCAGCCCATATCCAAAAGAATATTCAGTTTAAAATGGATGGATGTAATCTGTGACTCACTGTATCTTGAAACATTATTGATAAAAATCAATTATGTTCCGGGCTGACATTGCGTTTGGGATTGTATTTCTCTTTGAAATATTTGGCGATGAAATGTGACAGAGTAGAGAAGTATTTGGTGTATATTGAAACATCGTAATCATATGGAATCATGACTTTGCTCTTACTTGGTGTGATCTACAATGTAATATCCAGTTCAGAAATATGTGGAAAGATATGAAAGTCTAATTAAGTTACTATCTTTGTTCTGAGGTGATTGAATATTCATTATTTTCAAAATCTTACTAATTGAGAAGATAATGCTGGTCAATGACTTCACATGGATTATTATATTTTGGAACCTCCATGGCAGGAAAATTGTGAAATTATTTGACATTGATTTGCCGCCCTCTAAGTCATTGATCTTTCAAGTTTACTATGGCTGCCGCCTTAATCTGAGAATTTATAATAATACATTGATTTAACATAGTATAAGAACCTATTATTTATAGTTGGTGTTTCCTAGAAATTGAAATTGACATGCTTGCCGCCATGTATGTGCATGTATAAAATGTTGACACATTATTGAATATACATTCGCAAACATGGAAACGTATTTTAAAATGTTGATGATAACTGATCTAATAAATTCTTTGTTATATTTTTTTTTATGGTTGTTCAGGGGGTCAGTGAGGGGAGAAATTTTACTCATGTAAATTCAATACTGTACCGGAGCAGAGATGGTGTCATTGATCAGTCAGTGAATCGATGCAATAAAATTTGGACACTGGAAGTTTGGATGTCAAGTTATCAATGAAAGGAATTTAAGTTAATGAAAAATTAAAGGTTTTGTCAACTTCTTCACAATTTTGGACCATTACATATAGGATAATTTTAGGATTAGGTATTATTTAGAATTATAAATATTGTACATTATAAAGAAAGTAAACATTTGATTTTGAATTTTATCACTCGTTCGTTGCATATTTCTTCATTACTCTACTAAAGGCTGATTGCAAATATTGAAAAATCCTATAATTACTAAAGCCCTGTAGATCAAATTTGACCCTTCGAACCATGTAAGTGGACTGAAACTTTTTAAGGAATATATTCCCCATAAATTCTTCTAGGAAATCGTTAAAAAATTAGGCTTTAGAACTCCCGTCAGAAAGTTGACAATTTACACTTTCGATCGCCACTATCCAATCAACGTCCATAAAATTGTGACATACAATTCATACGATTAGCTCCCTTAGCTGTTTCTGTCATAAATGACTCGATTTAGTCCGTCTTACAGGCTTAATAGTCCGTCAGGTTGTACGAATTATATATCTTTGCTAATTTAATAAACATGCTGTTGAATATTTTAAAACTAATTTGACTGGGGCGCTGTTGCTGCCATAGGCAGCAAGAGCGCCCAGTCAAGTAAGTTTTAAAATATTTAACAGCTTAACTGTATAGTGTTTGGAACTGGTGCGGTTTTGTCACAGATCATGAAGATGCGAATTTCCTTCTTTTTATTGCTCAGACCCACCGAAAAAAATCCAGGACGAACCGAGTCATGCTAAAAATGCGTACTCTTTTTATCTCCCAGAGTGTAATTATTACTACTTACTTATTGCGATCTTCCATTAGTTTCGCCAATAAAGTTGCCGTAAATGCAACTGTCAGATCGCCAATGAAGAATTTCGTCTGACTAGTTACCGGTTTATTATTATTAATATCGGCCATACCGAAGCCTTTGTTCATAATGACATTATCCTCCTTGACGATGACCATTTGTGCGCCGGCGATATGTCTACAGTCCATAGCTGTCTCCACAATTGCCTCAAACTCCTTCAAATCTGTTTCTGTGGGGATGGCGTTGCCAGCCACCTCGACGCACCGAAGACATATTATTGCCATTGAGGCACTCAATATCACCAAGCACACAATGTGTTCCAGCATCGCCATGTGAGTGCTTTATACAGAATCTCTCTATTCTCTATCTCTGCCTTCTCAAAGTATTCTGCAAGCAAACTACATCTGAAAAGAAAGAAATCAGTACCAGAAAGAAGTTCAGACCGTGTATGCCTTTAAACCATCTTGAGATAACGGGGCATTAACGTGCTCAAAATACTATTTATTTCAATTCACCTTTCCAGAGTACCCACCCATCATATGACGTCATAATGAACTGTGTAATGTGTAGAATGACATCATAATGAATGACGTCATGAATGATGTCGATAAGTACGTCACGAACGCGTATTTGAAGACGGTCTGGTCTATGCATTGCTGTACAAATTGTTTGCTTTTAGCATTTAATAAATATTATGTTGAATATTTTGTAACTAATTTGACTGAGCGCTGTTGCTGCCATAGACAGCAACAGCACCCAGTCAAATTATTAATAAAATATTCAACAGCTTCCCTGTATAGTTTTCAGGAAATTGATGGCTAGGGCATTCGGGGATCGATCAATCCCAACACGGCGAGGTGTGGGTCGAGCTTAGCTAGTGATGGGCGGGGCATAGCTAAAAATGGAAAGGTCCATTAAGTATTTAATTGCCAATACTTTTCAAGGACATTTTTATGTTTGCAGCCAAAAACAGAATTTGTGTAAATTTATAACGAAAATTTACGAAAATTGACTTCTGTTATCCTTCAAATGGACATTCATCAAAAGTATAATGGTCAAGAAAATTCAAATTTCTGTTTAGCCAGTGTCCAATTGCAGTTCAAGAAGAAGAATTTTAAATTTTACCACTGAAATGACTGCCTCGGTTTCAGATACATTTTCAAAATTTTTCTTCCCTTAGCCTGAAAATGGACATTTCTCAAGATCGCTTTTTCATCATTTGACAATTAAAGGGTGATGAAAATTGCTAGTCATGAAATGTGATAATATGTATCCATAAAACACTCGGTACATGTCTGTCCGTCCGTCTGTCTGTCCCGCCCGTCCGTCCGTCCGTCCGTCCGCCCGTCCCGCCCGCCCGCCCGCCCGCCCGCCCGCCCGCCCGCCCGCCCGTCCGTCCGTCCGTCCGTCCGTCCGTCCGTCTGTCTGTATGTATGAATTGGAGATCAAATATCCAGGTCACGGGATCACTAAATGCAAACAGAAATACATATTGCTTAGTCATAGCTCGGGAAGGCAAGGCGGTAGAATAAAAAAATTTGGCACATCGATTAATATTATAGTTGACTAGAAGGTCAATGAGTTTTGGGACAAAGCATCAAATATCTATTCACAGGGCCACGAAGTGCATACCGGAACACACATGTTTGGCCATAACTCTGATGTGCAAGAAGGTAGAATCACCAGATTTAGCACACACCTTCATGTTATGACAACACATGCTTGCTTTGAGTTTGCGATCAACGAATCAACTATCTAGGACACGCGGGTCACAAAGTGCATTACTAAGAAAGAGCGCAATTTTAGCCACGATTCAGCGTCACGCTCAAGTGCATTCTAGCTTCCTGTTTATAATGGTTAAACTGGTAATACTACTAAGATCCGCATGTTCTTTCTAAAAGCAGTGGGGTGAGTGGGGCGCAAATTGCTTGTTAAGAATCTAAATGAGTCTAGCGAATATAATGGGTTGAGCAAATCACGAACAAATCTAGGCTTTGCCTTGCTAAAAAAGAATGATCTGGAAGCCATATATATATAATACTGCTCAAAGCTAAATACAACTTACTGGTGAATATTTTGAGCATAATTGGATTAGATGACAGTAGGCAGCAATATCTTCCAATACAATTATGTTCAAAATATTTAACAGAACATTTCTTACACCGAGTTCAAAATTGTTAAAGCGTGTATACGCATGCGAGCCATAAGAACGTAAACGCCCTTTTCAACCAAAAGGAAAACGACGTGATTAATAATTTGTCAAGCAAGATATGGCTAGGAGGAAGGTATTCGCTAAATTTAGCAAACGCATTATGGAAAGTTGAACGCTTGGAATAAGAACCAACATCGTCTTGACGCATGTATAATTTCATTTTAATTATGATTAGTTTGTATGATTACTGTATTCTGCGGCTGAAGAAGTAGAAACATCATACAGCTGCAATCAGCCCTTCTTCGCTTTTGCCCACTGTGTCTTGTCCTCAGTCTAAACATTTAGCTTCCTCAGGTCCATTCTTGACTTGAGCGTATCGAGTCCCGCTTTCTTTAGGTCACCTCGTAGCAATATTAGCAGATTTATGCAATGGAGTCCTCTTCTAGCTTTGTATTTGCAGGCTCCGTGTAGGGCGAATTTCAAGGCCATCTGTGCTGCTGTAGCTTCTGGCATCCTTAGCACATGGCCAAAGATAGACCATCGTTGCTGGGCGACATTTACAGACAGCGGCGACGTATTACATATCTTGTATAGTGCATCATTGGACATTATGCTGTCTGGCCATCGGTGTCCAGTGATGGTGCGTAGGTGGTTGTGGTGGCAGGCATTGGGTGTGTCCAGAGCTGCCTTTGGAGCTGCCCAACTGTTACAGTTATACGGCATCAAGGATACGCAGGTTGTATCATATAAAGGTAATCTTTTTATCAAGGGCATCGTTGATCTACGAATCCATAGCTTCCAGAAGGACTGGAAAGCTATGTTCCCCATGACGCAGCGTGCAGCAATGTCAGCACTACTGCAAAGCAGTGAGCCCAGGAGGTTACTTTTCCTTCATGGCTTGCCGCACATTAAGTGCATCGTCATTTTCTTTAGTTTCATGCTTTGTAGATAGGTATATGTGGATGAACTCTGTTTTGGATTCATTTAAAAAGATATTCTCAATTTTTAGTTCGCTCGCAGCAATTGGGAGAAGTTCGTCAGGAGGGTTCTTTTCCTCGTCTATGAGGGCCATATCTTCGGCATACTCCATCTTTAGCGGCTTACACAGTATTGGCACTGGGGTTTTGTCTTGTGGAACCTTCCCGCAAGGATTCCAATGCAACAGCAGGTAACCGGTGAAAAGTACACGTGATAGACCACCTCCCGGTAGGGAGCCGATTGATGTCTCAAACTTTACAGAATGCACTGACTTGACTCGTACTCTCAGCTTGGTGTCTGCAAGCAGGAGTCTCTTTAATCGTAGCTCATCTTCATTGCCACTGGCCTGGAGTAGTACATCTAGGATCTTTGAGCGTGTCATTGTGTTGAAGGCTCGTGGCATGTCAATGTCCACTTTGTGGAAATCACAGTGACTGGACATGACTACCGACACAAGCATGCGTTGAGCCCGTACAATGTCTGCGCATCTGCGCCCACGTTTGAAGCCACATTGACATGATCCGGTGAAGTCATCGATTTGGTCCGTAACAGTGGATAGGATATTCCGTATGATCAGTTTACTTAATCAAAATCTTCGGCTTCGTCTATCCACATAGTCCGAGTTATCTGACTCCACTCTATGCCGATTCTGATATGCTGGGTTACGGCATATCAAAATCGGCAAATGGTGGAGTCAGATAACTCAGACTATTAATTGCACTGCCAACGTTGATAAAATAACTTTATAAAATATGTACCTATTACTAGTGCAGGATTATTCATTGGTTTGGAGTTTAAATACTTCTATTTCATAGCGGCCACGTTGGGTTCTCTCAAGATTAGGTAATTGGTTGACGACTCATGATGGGATGGAGTTGGTGGTGGGTGTCAAGTGGAGGTGGGTGGGGTGGGGTGGTGTTGGCGAGGCACCTGGAAGCAATATCGCAGCACATGCTTGCTGAACCCGAGCTTGCTCAATACTACCTTGACGCAAATCCGCTTATAGAGCCACTATTCCATTGGTTCGCCAGGCCACTTAGATATCATTGGCAGGCCTCAATTTTGACCGGCGAATCAGCGCACAAGCTTTTACAATAATTCTTTGCTATGGTGTTCGTGCGGAGTTGTGAGCACGTGATTGCAAGCAAATCGTCGTAAACATAGCGACAATATTGTCATCAAATCAATTCTTCAAATTGAGAGCGGTTTCTCCGTTCTCGCTGTATTCACATTATCCGGACCAAAATAGCGCAATGCGAACTTTAAAGTTCTTTCTTGCACTTCATGCTATTTTGATTTATCAAACATAAAGTGATATTTTATATATTGACGTCATGGAAAATATCCCAAGTACGGACAATTTAACATTAACATCAGCTTTCGTTTTATTTCTTTCAATATATTCGATAAATGATTTCTAATATAGTGTATCAAACCAGCTTAGACATATTATCATAACGGCAATATGGGACAGAGACACAGCTTCCAATCAAAATGGCTTCAACATATTAAACAGCATATTCATATTATGACTGTAAAAGTGAGATCCTTGGATTAAAAGGTTAAAATCGTTAAAATGCGATAATTAGTTTTGATTCAGAGGATCCTTATCTTTCGGAGCCCCGAGACTGTAACCCAGTTAGCAAATGTCTTAATCCGCTTCTATGGAGGGATACACCAGAACGTATGGACGGACACGGTGACAAAGCACATATGTCTACGAACGCGTCCACACGTACTTTGTCAGCGTATCCTTCCACCCGTACTTCATTATCCTTCCATCCGTCAATGTGGCTATGCCATGTCATTTGATAATTCTGACATTGAAATGGACTGTTTGAGATCATATATAGTCTGTCATAAACGCGTACTAGTTTGTCAAGTTGTACGAAATGTAGGCTATGGCTTTACTATTTAATAAAAATAGATTTACTACTTAACAACATTCTGTTGAATATTTGAATATTTTGAAACAAAATTGACCACCAGCAGCAACATCACCCCGGTCCCAGTCAAATTAATTTCTAAATAGTCATCAGCTTACCTGTATAGCTACATTGAAAATGAGATTCGAAGAATGCACGATTCAAAATATAAATCGATCCCAACCAGCGTGAAACGTGGGCGGTGCTTAGTTAGAAATATATCCCTCAATGTAGTAATCCAGTTTTAGCTATGCCCCGCCCATCTCTAGTTAATCTCCATCCATACGTTCATGGTGGGGGATCAATCGATCACTGCACTCTCTGAACTCAATTTCCAGAAAAATATATAGGCAAGCTGTTGAAATTTTTTTAAACGAATTTTACAGGGTGCTGCTGCTGCCTAATGGCAGCAACAGTGCCCAGTCAAATTAGTTTCAAAATATTCAACATAATTTGTATTAAATAGTAAAGACATACAATTCGTACACCTTAACAGACTAGTAAGCGTTTATGACGAACTATATCGCGTCATTCATGAGATAATTGATTATGACGTCAACCTCCTATATGTGACGCAGTTGATTATGACATCATATGATTGACTTTGAAACTGGCTTCCTCAGTTACTCATCAAAGGAATGTATATTTCATCGCAGCTCAAACGCATTAATCTTTGTCGTCTTTTTGTGCGATGTCAAATACATCAATGGATGAATCCACATTTAGGTATGCCCCGCACATCTCTAGCTAAGCCCCGCCCGCTCACGCTTTGCGCGTGTTCGGATCGATTTGTATATCACTTACTACTTAGTAGATTTACCATTAAGAATCTTGTTTCTATCATGTCGCTTCGCAATCTCCAAGAGGCCAGCGATGGCAGCTTCGCGATCCTCAGTCAATCTTCATGCTTTAGATCATTTAACCCAGGAACCAGCTTTGTTGCCCTTCCCTGATGATAGTCCCCAGTACCTTACATAAAACACAGTTAAGGCGCATCGGTCTATAGGTACTTGTAAGCTTTCTCCTTCTCTTCCTGAAGATTGCTGTTACCGTGGCTGTTTTCCACACTGCTGGGATCTTTCCGGGTTCTGTCCGATGCTTAGAGACGTATTAACATTAGTTCAAGTGGTCCACTCCTTACATCTGCCAATGAGCCTTTCCAGTTTATCTATCCATCATATGACGTCATATTCAATTGCGTGACGTTTAGAATGACGTCATGATCAATGATGCCACGAATGGCGTAGATAAGTGCGTCACGAACGTATAATTGGTAATGGGCTAAGCCCTATTGTACGAATTGTATGCCTTTACGCTTTAATAAACATTCTGTTGAATATTTTGAAACTAATTTGATGGAGCGTTGTTCCTGCCACATGCAGCAACAACACGCAGTCAAATTAGTTACAAAATATTTAACAGCTTACCTGTATAGTTTTCTGGAAATTGATAGTCAGAGAGTTCATGGACTCTGGGTGGTGTTTGGCTAGAGATGGGCGGGACATAGCTAAAACTGGAAAGGTGCATTCTTTTACAATTCGTGGGTGAACTCTGTCTGTCCCTTAAGATCTATCAATACACTTTCAGGTTCAGACGCTTCTCCATCACTATTTCACTATCTGTTTGATCTGATATACCTTAAATACTAAATAAATCCCTGAAATTTTAACTTTTCAACACTTTAAAGTCTAAATTTAGTCAAGACACATCAAAATGCTTTTTTCATGAAAGTCCATTTGTAGACTAAGAAAAAACTATTTTGGAAGATCTACCACTAGAATGACTGTTTCGCTTATCGAGCCAGCCATTTCAGCGGTAAACTGTCATAAAACAGTATTCTTCTGGCCTGCAAATCGACATTTCTCAAGAGGACAGCACAGACATGTCTTGGCCGGGTTCGCCATGAAAGTGTGGAAATGAAATGGTCCATTCTCTATGTTTAGCTCAACAAGTTCGACTTACCTAAATATAAATCCAGAACCTGGCAAGGCCCAACCAATAGAGGTCCTTTTGAAAAAATCTTGATGGCGTAGCGAAATATTATTTCGTATATTTTGTGACTCGTTTAAGTGGTACAGCCAGTAACTGCGTCCAGTTAGATAGCTGACTGTCTCAACGTACTTAACAACTTAGAGGTAATATTGAATTGAGTTCGTATTGCCAATGCCATACACATGCCATCCAGCTGGGCCACATTTGAGACGAATACAAACAGTGGTTTGAATAGGTACAGAAGTCATCGGTTAACACAAAATAGGCATGCAAATTTCTCTTGTGTTCAAATGTGTGCATAGAATACTAATCCAGCATACCTATCAGAAGCGTGTATCGTGACAGTAGGACAACATAAGTCTAGGGGGACAATTTCTAGTTATGCCCCGCCCATTTCTTATTAATCTCCGCCCACTTTGCACACGGATTGGAGTATCCAAATTTCAAGGTAGCTATAGGGCTACATGTAAGCTGTTGAATATTTTGAAACTAATTTGACTGGGTGTTGTTGGGTCTGGTACTGCTCTAAAGATGGCACACGCTTCTCATCGAAGTAGTACAGCAATATTGAACTTGGTAGGCCTGTTTTATTTATTTAATTGTAAATGATTTTAATTCGTATTCAGGAGTTCAAGACCAAAACGACCATGTTTAACCGCTTAAGGACCAAATTTGGTTAAGAAAATCTAAGCATTTGTTTATTGAATGGCCATTTGTAGCCCAAGAGAAAACTTTCTGAAAATTTACAACTGGAATGGCTGGCTCGGTTACCGAGTCAGTCATTCCAGTGGTAAATTTTCAAAAAACAGTCTTCTCTTCGTTTGAAAATGGACATTCCTCAAGTCGATTGCATAGGCCGGTTTTGGCCGGCTTAGTCATATAAGGGTTAATTGGTTTTACGGATCAGAATTGAGAGTGGGGCAATAGGTTCAACAATTTAGGGAGTCTATTGACGCACTTTCAACTTTGATCCGGGAATGTTATTACGCGGTCTGAATTACAGCGTAGATAGATTAATATTCTCTACAGGCGGTGTAAATACTGAACGTGGATCAAACTATTTACTAACCCACACGAAAACACACTGATGTAAGTGTGCATAAACAGCTTTGTACAGAGAACAGGTGGTCAACACGTTAAGTATTTTATCAAATAATTACTACAAATTGTCAAACAACAATCCATACCCTGCTGTCGTAGGCACGATCAGTACCGGATTAAATCCCTGAGGGTGTCCTAGGCGCTACTCGTGGGTGGAATGGTTAAGTATATATCCGATTGCGTGTCCAGGAGGCATGGTTGGGGTGGTTGGGTGGGTCTGCACTGTATGTTATTCATACAGAGGGTGGATGGTGAGCATTCGGGGTCCTCCTCCAGAACTCCTTGAATTTCGGATGCCCTAAAAGGGAATCTTCTGCTTTTCTGAAAGGTCATATGGACATTTTGGAATTGTTTGTGAAATTTGTGTCTTTATCCATTTTTTCAATGAAAATATACTCGGATCTTGATGGCGTGTTTATATAGAATTGTTTCACTAAGAGATACTTCATCACGTACCGTTGAACATGGCAAAATAAATGGCTGGAGTCACGTAGGGATAGTACGGTGTGGACTGCAGACACTAGTGCTGTCATGAATTAATAATTTAACCTAATATTAATGGACCGTTACAGTTTTACATATGCCCCGCCCGTCCCTAGTTAAGCTCCACCCACGCTTCTTCTCCCGGGTTGGGATCGATCGATCGATCCCCGAACGCTCTGACTATGAATTTCCAGAAAATGATACAGGTATGCCGCTGAATACTTTGAAACTAATCTGACTGGGTGCTGAAGCAACAGCGCCCAGTCAAATTTGTTTCAAAATATTCAACAGAATATTTATTAACCCTTATCCTACCAACAGGGGTCCAATTGGACCCCATATAATGATATTCATGTACCATACTTTCGCCGGTTGCATGACACTACCGAGATTTTATGAATAAGTTTCCCTATAGAAGCATCTTCTAACCAAATTGTCATTTCCAGATTCTAGCATGTTACATAAATCTAGTATCAGCTTTCTGATCGGGGTCCGATCGGACCCCAGCTTTCTGACTGCAGTGCACTCGGACCTCGGCGAGGTTTTGCAACAGCGTGAGTGCATAACTGTAACTGTGTTGTTACAAACCCTCTCTAATGGTTAATTTGCCGTTATTTGTGTGTTGTATTACTCTCGCTACCAAGTTCTTCTCGTTTATTACCGTGAATGATGGAAAATAGTGGGTGATGAGTTGATTTACTATTTGTGGTGTATTTCCTCTTGGGAAAAGTAGATCAAGTTGGAATCTTCTGCATCTAGTTGAGCTAATGTTTAGTATTTTGTCAATTAAACTTGTTTAAAGTGAAATATCTTTCCACAGTAGCTTACTCAGCTCGTTTATAAGCATGACTTGTTATGGGGTCCGTGCCACGGAATTGGATCTATTCATATTGGTCGTACTGGGGTCCGTTCGGACACCAGTACAACCAATGTGAATTGATCCTTCTGTGATAAACTTTATTGATGATATAACTGCATATAATCATCTGCCATTGATGGCCAATCAATGTAAGATCACCGTGGAGAGGTATGTTAATATGTATCATTGATCAGATGTAGTAGAATCCTTGTAAATCTGCCAAATATTTTAAGTGAGCAAAGTACCGTGCACATGTTATGACTGTATTTTCTGTGGTGAAAGTAATAAATTGGTAATTAGCTGCATATATATGATCCATTAGCTTGTGTTTGACAATTAAAATATGATCAAAGTAAAGAGGGTTTCCAAAAGTTACTGCTTAATTAGTCTATGTGCATGTTTGAGGTTGGGTTCTGAATGTACCCCGGTTGGTAGGATTTGTATGAAAAATATGTTGGTAGGATGAGCGCTAAATAGTAAAGACATACAATTCGTACAGCAACGCTTAGTCCGTCATCAACTATTCGTTCCGTGACGTACTTATCTATGCCATTCATGACGCCATGGATTATGATGTTATCCTATGCAGTAGTAGTAATAGCAGCAGCAGCAGCTGCTGCAACAGCGGTAGCAGCAGCAGCAGACCCATGCAGCAGCAGCAGCAGCAGGGCGGCAGCAGCAGCAGCAGCAGCAGCAGCAGCAGCCGTCTAATGGATGTGAATAAGTTGTATGTTTTTTAATCTTGTTCCGGAAAGCATTCTATGTAGTTGTAGTAGTGATGGCGGCAGCAGGGCGGCAGCAGCAGCAGCAGCAGCAGCAGCAGCAGCAGCAGTCTAATGTATGTGAATAAGTTGTATGTTTTTTAATCTTGTCTCCGGAAAGCATTCTATGCATTGCACACATTTTCTTGCAAACCATATGCTCATCTACATTATACGTACACGTTTTACTCCAACCCAAAGTACCTGTATAAAGCAAACAACACCACCAATGGCATGGGCTTTATCTTAATACACAACATGTCATTGATTTACAGGAGATCAACTTACCTTAGGGATGGCTACTAATGACACACTTTGCTGTGAATCAGGTAAATAGTACTTCAATGCATTATGAATACAACATGGTGACATTGAAATGGCAGTGACTGGAGCGACGGCACATCGGATGAATGGGATGTTTCTCGCCGTATATGCCCACTAGAGTAGCATTTGCACGTGTTTGCGTGCACCCGTATGTACACGCGTGTGTGCATGCATGCTTGTGTGTATGTGTGTTTGTGCGTGCGTGCGTGCGTGCATGCATGCATGCATGCGTGCGTGTGTGCGTGTGTGCGGGCATGTGTGTGGGGTAGGTATTTACGGATCTAGGAGAACGGTTGTAAACCTGATCAGGTGACATCTCATATTGTGGATTTGGATGAGATAGACTGATCAGCAAACTCGGCGCTTCCATTGTGGCCCACCCATATTGTTTGCCAATAGTGCACATGGCTCTTAAAGTTGCCAGCACTTTGTCTTATTGGATACTATATTCATGTTTAAGAAACAACTAGCAATCTGAGTGTTGATGATTATTATATTTGGCACATGATGTGTTAATCCTGGAACTTCCGTCCTCGGCACTGTTATATAGCCACGCCTATGATGTTCCCTGAGGGACCGATTTACCAATATTATGTAATGGTCAATCCAACGATACGGAAGATCCATTAGAGAATAGTTGAATTGCGTGAATCGAGTGTACTGAATATGGTCTTGAGACCACTGTATGTGTTCCCTAAGGAACGAAAGCGTATCGTATAATGTAAGTGAAAACTGATTATTACCTCGCTTCGAGCTGTTGTAGATTCAGTTTATTCAATTTGAAATATACTAGTTGGACAAAAGTTAGAAAGTCTATTTATAGGATTGTGAGAAATTGCCGAAATGTAGTTAAAAGCCAACACTTATGGAATTAGTCAACTGTACATACTTGTTAACTTTGATAGCGGTATAGTAAACGATCTGGCGAAATAGAACTGCGTTATATGAAACAAAATGCACTTAGACCGATATAAGAGTTAAAGCTACCATTAGCAATTAAGGTATGCCCATGATTCTGATCTAGTGAGCCCCGTCATAACATATTTGTTGATAGGAAAGCTTTAAGAGTGCATTAAACGGTACTTGATACTACCGGAGAAGAACCGGAATAAGCACAAAGCTTACGGATTCCCTCTACATCGCAGGATATCCCCGCTACATATGATATCTATAAGAGTAAATCTGATTAGTCTAAACGTGTTGAATTATAGGATATGATTGGCCAAAATGGCACCATGAAGTGGGCCGAGTTATTTGTCAGATAATCAAAGTCAGCGGCACGTTCTGATTGGGTACTCTTTTATGGAGTTGATTGAAGATTCGATATGCTGCATCCGAGACAAGTTCGATGACTTCACCGGGTCATGTCCTATCCAATGTTACTCTATGCCGCATCCGAGACAAGATTGATGACTTCACCAGATCATGGCAATGTGGTTTCAACTGTGGACGCATGTGCGCAGACACTGTCTAGACACAACGCATGCTTGTGTCAGTGCTCATGTCCAAACACTAGGATTTCTACAAACTTGGTATTGACATGTTACGAGCCTTCGACACAAGTAAACGCTCAATGTACTACGCCAGGCCAGTTGCAACGAAGATGATCTACGATTAGTGAGACAACTACTTGCAGGCACCAAGCTGAGAGTACGAGCCAAGTCAGTAAAATCTGCACAGTTTGAGACATCAATTGACTCCATACAAGGAAATGGTCTATCCCCTGTGCTTTTCGCCTGTTACCTTGCTGATACATTCAAATCCGTGCGGGGAGATTCTACAAGACCAACCACCACCACCCTCCACCGTGTCCATACTGGGTATGCCGTTAAAGCTAGAATATGCCGACGATGTGGACATCATAGACGAGGAAAAGAAGCCCCTTGATGCGCTTCTCCCAATAGCTGCAAGCAAACTAAAAATTGAGAATCTCTTTATGAATGAATCCAAAAGTTTACCCACATATACCTATCTACAAAGCATGAAACTAAAGAAAATGACGACTCACTTCGTGGCGGCGAACCATGGAGGAAAAGTAAAATCCGTGGTTCAGCGCTTTACCATACTGCAGACATTACTGCACGCTGCTTCATGGGGAACATTATCTGAACATAGCTTTCTAGGTCTTCTGGAACCTATGGATTCATAGATCAAAGATGGCCTTACAAAGAGACTACGCTTATTCAATGCAACCTGCGTATCCTTGATGTTGTATAACTGTAACAGCTGGGAAGCTCTAAAGGCAGCTCTAGACAAACGTGATGCCTGCCACCTCAGGCAAATACGCACCATCACTAGACACCGATGGTCAGAGTGCATAATTTCCAATGATGCAATATACAAAATGTGTAATACATCGCCGCTGTCCGTAAAAGTCGCCCCGCAAAAATGGTTCATGTTTGGCCATGGGCAAAGGATGTCAGTGGACACACCAACACAGAGAACCTTGGGACCCACCCTACTGGGAGACAACAAATATACAAAGCCAGGACAGGACGGCCTTGCATAAATCAGCGAAGCGTGCTACGAGGTGACCTCAAGAAAGCAGGTATACTAAAATCGAGAATGGGCTGAGGACAAAACGCAGTCGACCAGCGCGCAGAAGGACTGATTGCAGCTGTAGCTGTGTTCCTACTATACATCCGCAGAATATAGTAATCATACACACGCACGCACAGACACATCGACGCTTCGAGATAACTGGACGAACTCTTTCTATGTAATAATTATTGATACATAAACTGTTTTCTGGCTTAAGAGGGTATGAAATAACATGTTCATCGCTTGTGGTACAGAGCGTAATCCAGTTTAACTTATAAGAATCTCTCATGGTGTCGTTGTTGTTAATCTTGACTTTTGAATATGAATCTTATAATAATAATGGCTCTGTACATTTTGTAAAAAGTATTATTTTAGTGGCAGTTCTGCTTTTAAATTCTTTGCCGTAGTAGTTTAATAACAAGTATATAATGAAGTGCAGGTTTTTAGTTTTCGTTAGGCGTATCCTCTTAAAATCTTAAAAGAGGAGCAACACTTTTCTTACTTGGAAGAAATAAAGTAATCAGAATAGACCGGCTCGGAAATCTCAATAAATATACTTCATCACCATCAGACGAAGTAGACGAGCCGATGACCTTATCATTTCCCACCATAGGCAAGCGTAGTCGGACCTACAACCAAAGGTTTACCTCCAGTAGCAACCGCTCATCCTTATCAGTCAGAATCGATTCTTAATTATTCTTAAAGACAACCAACTGCCGTATGGCGGAGGGAAATCTTCAATTGACGATAGATAGAGAGTAAATAAATATATATTTATACGTTAAATACCCTACTAGAAGATGTAAGCCTCCTGCCGCATATAAGATGCTTTTATGTATATTATCATCGTATTACTACTATCATTAGGCAATGGACCGTTCCGGTTTTAGCTATGTCCCGCCCATCTCTAGCTAAACTCCGCCTACACCTCCCTCGTGATGGGATCGATCGATCTTTAATCACCTTGACTATCAATTTAAAAAACAACTACACAGGTAAGCTGTTGAATATTTTGAAACTAAATTGACTAGGCAGCAACAGCACCCAGTCAAATTAGTTTCAAAATATTCAACAGCGTGTTTATTAAATAGCAAAGAATTACAAAGACATACAATTCATACAACGTGTCGGATTTTTTTAGATTTGATGACGGTCTAAATGGAACCCTTTGCGACTTAATGAGTGTGACGTCATCATGCACGCGCTGCGCTGATTATGACGTCATACGCAAGATGATTCATAACTGGGTCCAGTTCTTAAACTAATCATATTACTTGGTAACAAGGCTTCTTGACCACACCAGCGCCTACATAGAGATCAAATGGAACAGATTTAAATATAACAACTATCAGGACAGAAAAACGATATCCCTTAATGTTAAATTTAAAGATTTTCGAGAAGTGTTCTCGTAGAAAGTTCATGTTAAGGCGAAATGTGTGAAAATCAGTAAAGTTAGTCTCCTCTATTGTCTTTAAATGCGTGTATCCGATCTGTCACTCAAGCATCTGACGTCAGAATAAAAATACGTAATGTTAGTTGACGTCACAACAAAGGACGTAGGTTTGTCATGGAATTCACAAAGTGGGTTATAACGTCTTATATTTCCCATTTGGACTGCTAAGATTCGCCATTTACACAGCGCATAGCAAACGCACGACGGAGATATACAGCCACACGGACGTTGGCTAAACCAGTTAAATAAACATACTATGTCATGTAACTTCACTCAGGGGCATAACATGAAGATATACTCAGCGATTCAAACACAAAATTCTCAGATGATACTGGCTTTCCTAATCATCGGTCCTGGTTCGTGTCTCTGTGTGTGCCTATCACGTCATCGGTGGTAGCATAGGCATTCCTCTTTCCCCCTCGATGCCCCACTCCATCAAGGACTGTAAATGGGTACCGGTCTAAAAACTGGGCAAAATATATGTAATGGCGTAATAGCCTGAAAATAAAATCAGGCTAGGTGTGGCATGAATGGGACTTAGAAACTAGGGACTCGAGGTAAGACAATAACACAAATAACATCATGCAGACGACAAAGTTGCGCTCGGGTCATCGAGCGCATAGTCAAGTAAGTGTGTGTCATCTCTCAATAACCATGGCCAAACTTAGGACTCAGGGGGCCGCGTGTACAGTTTCGGAAATACTTACACGTGGCCCTCGGACCTGCCGTTAGAATCACTAGAAAGCGAGGGTCCAGTATCAATCGGTAATGTTGATGGGGGCGCCTGAGTTCGGAAATCTGTGAGATTTAGCCACAGCAGTCTTATACAGTACCGTTAAGAAATAACTTAATATGTTGGAAACACACAAAAATGTATTGTTGAATATATTGAATATGATTGGATTAGAAGACATGCTTTCCAAATCCAATTATATTCAAAATATTCAATAGAGCATTTTACGTCGTGTTCAAAACTATTTTGTTTTGGAAACGCGTTGCCTTACTTGTGAGTTGCGCCATATGTGTGGGGTCTATGCGTGTAACTTGAGGTTACGCAAGCACCGGAGAAATTAAGACAAAACTAATTTTTCTGTCACGTTTTAGGGGCCCTGGAAATTTTGGGGCCTGTACAGATGTGCATTGTCTTAATTTCGGCCCTGCGAATAACTACTTCTGAGATGTGCTAACATGGTTAGGGCTGCCTTGATATATAATTAATCGTTGTTGATGTGACCATGGCCTCTGGTTCGGTAATGTACCTTTTAAGCAAGACTGCCGTTAGTGGGTATAGTTATAACTGTTAATCTAGATAATACAATGATTGTTAGAAGTTAACTAGTTAACTGTCTAGAATAAAACATTCCAAGCACTAACGGATGTTCGTAGGATTGCCAGTAGCTGGCTATTATATTCTACACTGACTAGATCACTTTCGCATTGCCTTATCCTGTTTAACTATTTCATGTACTATGTAGGTTAATATATAGCCGCGTTCACACCATTAGACGATAGTCACTGGACTGAACGGTGGTGCTACCTGGTGGCGAGTGGGATAAAATGACGACCGTAGCGCTACCTGGCCTCGATGTAAAGAAACGAAATAAATCTTAAGATATGATGATCTCATCACATGTAAATTAATATAATGAGAACTCGAATTAGAGGCACGAGTCCCTACTTCAAATTCCCAACTAAAACAATTATAATAATTTGTACGGAATGAAATCAGCATATGATAATATTTATTTC
>CM067365.1:44512093-44524723 GCA_034401795.1 Chaetoderma sp. LZ-2023a
GTCCCGTATAAGCAAAGTGTTGTTTAATATGGATCTTCCTGGCACAGAGAAGGTTTGATCATCATGAATGACTTCGCCTAGGACTGCGCCAAGTTTTAATGTTAGTGCCCGAGTAATAATCTTATAATCTACACAGAGTAGAGAGATTGGTCTATAATTCTGTATTTTATTTTTGTCACCCCTCTTGTATATAAGCCGAACATATGCTTGGGCCATCGATGTAGGGAGATGCCCTTGCTTAAAAATGCTGGTTGCTATTTCTTCTAATACTGGCCCAAATATGTGATAGAATGTTTGATAAAATTCAACTGGAAGTCCGTCACATCCAGGAGACCTTTCTAACTTCATACCTTTGAGGGAATTTGTCAAATCATCAATTGTTATTGATTGGTCACAGCTTTCGCGACATGAATCTGGAAGTCTTTTCGTTATATTAGCTAAAACACCTCTAGTTGCAGTTTCCTCGCTTCCATCAGATTTATACAATGATTTGTAAAATTCGGATACTGTTTCAATCATTTCTGCATTTGAGCACACTGATACTCCTTCATTAGTCTTCAGTGAGCGCATTAATTTCTCTATACCTCTTGCTTTTTCCAAATTACAAAAGTAACGTGTAGGCTTTTCGCCCTCGGTATGCATTTGTGCTCTTGACCTTATTTTGGCGCCATCAAACTGATATTGCTCTATTTCATTTAGTCTACCTTTTAATTTAACTAATAGTTCGTAATAATTATATTCCCCATCATTAATTTTCTTATTAATTTTACACAACGACCTCTGAAGCGCCTTTTTACGCTTTGGTATTTCACGTGCTTTCCTAATGGAATACTGCCTTGAAATATATTTCAGGTCTGATTTAGCATCTTCCCACCAGTCTGTTATACATTCATACGAACCTCTTATTTCATCCCAATGCCTCCAACAACTTTCCACACATTTGCGGTAGCAACTATCTCGTAGCAATGCTACATTAAGTTTCCAAAATCCATCTCCTCGTTTGACCCAGTCAGCATTGTCTAATGTGATGGAAAACATATTGTGATCAGAGAAAGTTACTGGTTTTATGTTAGTTTTACACATGTAACCTTTCAATGAACGTTCTACATAGATCCTGTCTAACCTTGAAGCTAACCTTCCATCGGTTGAAAACCAAGTAAATTCCTGGCCTTCTGGATTTTCAATCCGATAAGTGTCTAACAAGCTTTTATTTTCACAAATGTGTTTCAAAATATTATGCGATGTGTCATTAGACCTAGAGTTTCTGTCCTTAGCCTCGTCTAATATGCAATTAAAGTCACCGCCCATAATTAGGTTTTCAGGCGTTCTGTCTTGAATTATTGTGGAAACATCATTTAGAAATTCACGGCGCAATTGATGAGAGGTAGGTGCATAAAGGCACATCAAATTTAAACTTGTGTTTAGTACATCAATTGATACACAAATCCATCGTCCATTTGGATCTGATGACGACGATATAACGTCAACATAGTTGCGACAGTGGGGCAGGATAAGAATGGCCACTCCCGCACTATTATCTTGTGATAAAGAAAAAAAAATCTGCCCTTTTGAAATATCTTTGAGAGATTCATACTCTTCAGCTTTTTGAATTTTGGTCCCTTGTAGAAAAGCAATATTAACTCTCTCATTTGCTAATTCTTCAAGCAAGTGGCGCTGCTTGAATTCGGTATTTAATCCTCTGCAATTGATGGTGCAGATAATCATAATTTGTAAAATGATGTTTACAACCGCCATCATTAGATTAACTAGATTTGGGGTTTTTAGCTCGTTTCTTAGACCATTTACCTAATTTTCCTGCGAATTCAATATTTCCTAGTTCTACCACAGACAAATATTCATATTTGGAAATATCAGAATCATGGCGCAGTAGACGATATTTCACGCCTCTCGCAGTTACATATGGCACTAACACTTCACCCCCTTCTGATTGGTACATTACTATTTAATCTTTCATCTGTGAACTCTGTGTTTGAATGGACACATCTGATTCTGCAACTGACATTGTATCATCATCCATATCATTTACTTCAATCTCAGATTCTGAGCTATTGTCTTCTTTATGACGCTTATTGATACTTAAGTGACATTTGGCAGGAGCATCATTTACCATATCTTCAAGCTGACTTAAATCAAGTGGGCTTAGCGGAAAATCGACTGAACTTTCTTTTCTGTCTTCTGAGTCCTAAACTTACCCTGTCCTAATTTTAATTCATCTTCTAAGGAATTGTAAACTGGCTCTTCTGTAAGATCATCATTTTCCTGCGTGTCTTTTACAGCAACGTTTGCCTCCACTGCATTTTGAGTATTTTCTTGACTTAAGGTTATACCCTCCTCTAATACATGAATTTCATCAACTGTAGTTACTTTAACAGGATTTGATGATTTGTTTGTGTCATTTACAGTGGCATGAACCAAAACAACAGCTTCCGTAGCGGTTGCTTCAGAAGCATTTGACTCAGTTGCATCCTTTAATGGGCGATTATCTCCTGATACTGAGGGCTTGTTTTGATTTTTTGGACAGCGCCATTTAAAATGGTCAACTGAACCACAGAGCAAACATTTGTTTCGATTGGGACAATCTGTTGCCAAATGGTCAGTACTTAGGCAGATCCGGCATTCTTTAATTTGCCCTCTATACCATAAGGGCAGGACAAAGCTGCCATCAAGCGTCAATCTGCTTGGTAAAGGGCTATCCACTTTATCAAACCAAATACGTCTTACACCGTTTTCTAGCGTTCTGTCAAAGGGATACGTTTCCCGTTCAATCTTTTGCACTTTGCCATACTTCTTGAGTTCACTCATGATTCTGTCATCTGGAATTTCTAGTGGAACTTTCATCTTCACTAGCAACCTATCTGACTCGATTTCCTCTACGTTACAAACTTCACCTTTTACAATAAGAACATCTTCCAGAAGCTTTTCCTTGACCCCCTCATTTGACACTATTACATTCCATACAGTTTTAGTAACATTGATAAGCCCCTGCAAAGTAGCAGGTACCGCGCCAACGACGTCTTTTAACCCATTATACACGTCGATAGCCGTGACACCCCACCCCTTAGTTGTTATTTTAAGGCTTAGGGTACGCTTATAGGTTGCCATGGTGGTTTATCAAAGGAGGAACCCCATACTACTATAATATATAATAAATATATACTTATATAACACCAGGACGTCAGGGAAAGAGCTAAACACTAAATAAATAGTGTCCCCTTTTGAAACCCTGACGTCTACCAACAAATATACGAATAGAGAGTACAGTCGTATATTTGTTAGTTTGAACCACTTTCTAAGTGGTTCACTAACACCTAGCCGATTAAAGTATACTAACAAATATATGAATAGATAGTACAGTCATATATTTGTTAGTCTGCTCGAGTTGAACAGGGACAGCCAACTGACTATAAGGATTTATATAGTTAAAGAACTAGGCTTGTGCTTACAAATGACAAAGGAATTAAATCCACTCACTCAAGCGATCTTGCCAAATTTAATGCGCTAGCCTACGAAATATAGAAATGGCAGACTGGCGCGGGGAGAAATGTATTGTATTGACCACAGTAAGAGGAGCCCTATTAAATGGCGGAAACCGCCAGCTAAGAGGAATGCCTTTAGAAAATGGAGACACAAAATGCGCTCCAACCAAGACAAGAATTTACAAATTAAACATAAAGTTTGAAAGGAAATACTAATACGAAGTATATGTATAAAATTTATCTACAAAATCGCGCTAGAAACTAGCAAATTCGGGCAGCAATTGCAGAGCTAAATAAACGCGTGCGTTCACTTCGACTACTACTACTACTACTACTACTACTACTACCACTACTACTATTACTACTACTACTACTACTACTACTACTAGTACTACTTCAAATCGATTCCAAAACGTGTCAAACATTTATTCAAAAAATTTCAATTTTCTCATAGAAAATGTCCATTTGCAGACCAAGAGTAGACTATTTTTGAAATTTTACCACTGGAATAACCGGTTCGCTTATCGAGCCAGTCATTCCAGTGGTAAGTTTCCAAAAATAGTCTTCGCTTGGTCTGCAAATGGACATTTCTCAAGACCACGGCCGAAGCCGTTTCTGGCTGATATGAGTGTTAAAGGGTTAAAGATAGCAATAAACGAAAAACATTTCTGATGAAGCTGCATGGCAGTGAAGAGGCTGCTAAATGACACCCAACCTGCCTGCGTATGCCCCTTAAGGACAGCGGCGGTAAGGAAACCAGGATCGACGTAATGCACACTCGGCGTGACAGCTACAACTGAGTTTATTTTATTGGTGAGGTTCAAAGGAACAAGTTTAACCCGGTACCGGGGACATGATCTTAATATTCGGGGTTAAAGTTCGTCTGCTGAAAATGAAACTTCAATAAATGTTGTCTTCAGCAATTTATGGCCTAAAATGATTGAATTAAGATTATACAGTTTACGCTCATTTGGGCGCGCTACTTTCCGAACACAGCCAGTGAGCTTAGAGGTTCCAGAGCCACATCGTATTAAGCCTGTTACGGACAAATCATTGGACCGTGGCGGATGATATATTAAACAGCCTCGCACGGTGTCAACCATACAAAATGCCATCACTGAGGAGACCAAACGCATTAGATATATTAAGGGTCACTAGCTAATAAGAATTAAGGGAATACACAGTGGTGTTAATGATGAAATATTGAGATATGCGTCATATCAAATTCAATGGCTCAATACGATGTGACAATATGCCCGTTTTTGGACAGGATGCCATAAAATGATTACAGAAAAGACTGACTAAAGGCTGGGGTTGGGTTTAAACCAGTTTTTAATGGTAAACCTACAGACATGTTAACTGACTACACAGCAATAGTAGGTTGTCGTGACACAAACAATGCATTGCGTATCCAGTACACACATATCCAGTACAAACATTTGATCTGTAGATCTATATACTAGCACAGATGATAAAGTTGGCTGATTTCTTTGAAGGCCATGTGTTATGTCTCGGTGGCTTTCACAAGCTGCGTTGTGTTATATGCACTTTTGGAAAGATCTGTATTTCGGGTGGTTTGCATGAGTTACTAATAGAATAGGAGTATTTACCAATGGTACAACGCATTTAATGTTTGCAGGGCAGGAATTTCACAGAACAATTAAGGGTTTGTCTTGGTTTATAAAGGACGGACGTGCTTATGGCTGGAGCGTTTTGTGGGTATGGTGTGACACTGAAAAGCTAGCTAGTGAGTTGTGGAGAAATTGAAAACCATTATCCATTTATTTGAGGATAATCAAGATAGTGTTCTGTTAAAGAACTTCATAAGGCAATAGGTGAAATAAGGTCACTTATCGACCACTTTAAAAAATTGGTGAAATAAAGTCACTTATCGACCACTTTAATAAATTGAGGAGTAGGTTGTCTCCGACATTCGTATCTTGGTCAAACCTTATAGATTCCCTAGAGGTATTCTTAGAATGCATGTGTGTATAATGTTTGGGATTATGGCAAGCTAATTTGTAAGCTGCGCTTGTCATGCTTCCTTATAGGTGTGCTGATGATAAACACAACAGTCTCAGATGAATTCCGCGCGATCTGCCCGATATGCTGGAGATGGGTGAAGAAATGATGGCAATATTTAGTACCGGCGAACTTACAGTCAGGGTAGCACACGCCAATGAACCTTTCCCCTTTATCTACCCATCATGACGTCATAATCTACTACGTGACGTGTAAAATGACATCTTAATTAACGACATCAATATTAGGTCATGAATGGCGTAGATAAGTACGTCACGAGCACATATTTGAAGACTGACTATGCGTTGTTGTACGAACTGTATGTCTTTACTATTTAACAAATATTATGTTGAATATTTTAAAACATAGGCAGCAACAGCGCCCATTCAAATTAGTTACAAAATATTCAACAGGTTACCTGTATAGGTGTCAGGAAATTAATAGTTAGGGCATTCGGGGATCGATCAACTCCAACACGGCGAAGTGTGGGTGGAGCTTAGCTAGAGGTGGGCGAGGCATAGCTAAAACTGGAAATGTCTATTGTAATGCTATATGGACTGACATGGCTACGGACAAAATAATATTAAGGGATTCCAAAAGTGAAAGTGAAATGAAGGATTTGCCAGACAATACGCTATCAAATACGCTGGGCACAGACTAGAAAGCAGTTGGGGGGAATATGCTGTATCGCCTAAAGAACGCAATGACCTCGGGAATACTGAAGATCTTGGTTATGCGGAAATGAAACCATCTGCCATGAAGGGAGACGAAAATGGTATTACCAGGAGTATGCAGAATGCAAACCTCAATATGACAAATCCATTCAATGTTGCACAACATTCAGATTGCGATTATCCACAGGTCTACACACTTTGAAAGAAATAAAATAATCTCTGCTTGCTGCAAGTCCTGTTGAAATGGCAAACGCCAGATGGAAAGATTTGCCTTAACTTGTCTTTCTACCGGTAGCATAAAACATTTCCATGACACAATACCAAGATCCGAAACTGTGAATGCCTGACACAGAAAAGCAAGATGATTAGGAACACCGCTGCTGTACAATTTAATCTACCATCGGAACTATTATTTAGAAAATCCCTGTCGCTTTGTGAAAGCAGGGGCGCTATTTCTATGGAATCGCTATTGGTACTTCCCATCACATCTGTACCAATGTCGATGTTCCATGAAGATTGGTACCATGAGAAGGCGTCCGAAAGCTGACACTATGCCCAAACTGGAAACCGCCATTACAAAGTAAACAGTCTTTCCTCAACAAGACAGTAAATCACTAGTATACATGCGAGATGCAATGTCAGAACTTCACATAATGAAGAAAACAGTGCAAAAAACGCCAATACATTGGCAGAGCAGTAACAATCTATTCGCTCTGCTGCAAGTGGCAGACACATTGATCGATGTGTGGGTCATATAAATCATGTTAAATTTGCCGAACATGACAGATGAGGAGATTTACCAACACTAAGCAGTATGAAGTGATTTGCGCGCACACTATTCATTCATGGCAAATATTTCTTGAAGTTTCTAGAAGAAAAACAGTCCGGACACAACATGATAGACAATGAAGACGACAATGTATATGCAAGAAACTTTCGATGATAGGGCACGTACACTGGCGATTACCACAATTGACAAACAATCAACGATGAACTACAGTGTCATTAAGAGGAGGAGGGCACAAGGGTGTTATTTCATGCTATGGAAGTTGATACAATGTTTGGAAATGTGTCGGGAAGGATCATGTAAGTATAAAATGACCTGACACAGATGTGGTTGTATTTGGCGCGCGTATTACACCCCTATGATGACAAATACAAGCTATGGATCGAGACAAGAAGAATAGATCTAGCAACAGATCAACATGGATTTATTCCTGTCCATGAATTATATCATTCAGGTTCTTGCCTCTTCTTCCAGATAATGCCTCGCGTCCATGCTCTAACAGGCTGTAACAGTGTGCCTTCATTCTACCGAATATGTATGATAATAGAGAATCTGGAACGAGGTCACTTTTCATATCACTATTATGGACAGAGTTGAAAATTATCAATTTGCACAAGCTTTAGCGAGTGCCAAATTGATCATTTTCAACGAGGTTCATAATTATGAAAAGTGACCGAGTTTGAGATTTTATTTATATCGAACATAATCAATGACGTCATTATAACATCATGAATGACGTGATAAGTACGTCACGAATGTATATTTGAGACGGATTATGCGTTATTGTACTAATTGTATGTCTTTACTATTTAATAAATAGTCAAATTAGTCACAAAATATCCAACAGCTTACCTGTATAGTTTTCAATAAATTTATAGTTAGAGCATTCGGGGATCGATCAATCCCAACACGGCGAAGTGTGGGTGGAGCTTAGCTAGAGGTGGGCTGGGCATAGCTAAAGCTGGAAAGCTTCATTGTCAGCGATGTAAAACAATATCATCTATAGATCATACATGTTCAGTGATAGTCAGTAACCCTCAAGGGATAAGGGAATATATACCTCATAATCATGCAACGTTCACGAATGTGATTGAAAAGAACGCTTATGTAGTTTAGAAAAATGCTTGCCTGACATAGTTATCTACGACCTTGATTTACAAGGTCGTGTCCTGTGGTCTGATGACGACAGTCAGTCTTAAATGCTCATCATAATATGGGTTATAAGTTTAGACATGCTGGAGCTGTCAACCGTAGGGGGTGTATTAAACTCGAGAATTAGCAGTCTTGTCAGTGGTGGGCCGCTACTTTACCTGCAAATGCAGATCCCAAACTTTCACAGAGATACAAAAGAATTTCAAACAGTATACGTGATAAACTGTCCTATAGTTGAAGGAGGTATGTACTAATTGACGTTACCAATCTGTCACTCAAGTATATGACGTCATAATCAATTACATCTCATGTAGGCCGACGTCGCAATCACAATTGACAGAAAATACTCTAGCATAGAGCTGGAAACAGAGCCTGATTACCCGCTAGGCTACGTAAGTTACAGCCTAAACAAAAAAAACCCCAAAATTTAGGTTTTTCTCTAAAGGCTACTCAAAGCAACGAAGAGACAAACTCGGTACCATCTACACTACAGTAAGACAGTCGTCTTGATTAATGTCTATTTGCAGTCCGAGGGAAGAGAATTTTTTAAAATGTGCCACCGAAATGGCTGGCTCTGTAACGCAGTCAGTCATTCCAGTTCTAAATTTTCATAAATATTCTTCTCTTGCCCGCAAATGGGCATCAATTGGCCATTTAAAGACGTGAATCTTATTGTCCACTTAAAAAACCGCTTTGATGGTCAAAGGAATTCTACGGTTGTGCTGAGTAATGTCCATTTGCAGGAAGAGAGAACTCTATTTTCATAAGTTTCACTTGTAAATGTACAAAAATTTACACTTCTGGCTTTGGCTTTGGCCTTCAGAAATTATAATTCTCTTGAAAAATCGTGACCATTTAGCCTAATAATTAATAAAATTATGCCAAATGGGCCAAAGATTGCATCTCAGAGCACCTAGATTTAAAAATTGAACCCTTAGGGATTCCCGCCTAGGGCCTCGCACCAGCTTAAAACGGCACAAGCTGGAAAAGTCCGACAAGTGTACGAGCTGTGTTCAATGTATATAAACCAAACCGAGCATGCCCAAAACGTGGGTGGAGCCTAGCTAGAAATGGGCGTGGCATAACTAGAAATGGATCCGCCCATTGCTGTCTGCAAGGTAACACATCCTATATCAAGCGCAATCAGAGATCGCATACCCTCAAGTTTTGTCATATTTTAAAGTCTTTTCGAATGATCGGGATTTGGGGGGGGGGGGGGGAGTGCGGTGGGTGAGGTGTCTTGATTCCCCAAATTTTTTTCTGACCAGACACAAATTGTCGAATCCAAGCGCGTTAAGATTTTTGCCAAAGCGGACCAGTGGGTACAGACATATATACATTGGTCTAGAGCGTGATCCGTATGCATTAGTCCAGAGCTTTATCCGATCTGTATACATGTGTTTTATCTGGATAATGGCGAAAGTCTAGAGATCGTCTTTCGTGGGACGCTCCTTTGCTGTGTGAAAGTCGAGCTAAATCGGGGCGGTAATGTTTTAGATTTACCCCTCACTCAGACGCACAAACTGGAAAAACACGCAAATACGGATCTGTAGACAGAGTAGAATGCACTGTAATTATATATACTCTCAAGAGAGAAAACTCAACTTAGGATAGATTTGTTGTTGCTTATGATGAGTAGTTGTCTCCCTTAGATATCATTCACACGCTGGACGATTAGAGATGAATTAACAGCAGGAAAAACTCAGTAATGAGAAAAAGTAGCAGTATCAGCCGGAATATCAGCGGCAACAGCAACAACAGCAACAACAACAGCAGAAACCTCCCAGCAACAGCTACCAATAGCAATATCATTATCATCAGCAGCAGCGACGGCAAAAGCAACAACAATAGCAACAGAACAGCAACATCAACAGTAGTCATAACAACAGCAACATCAGTCACATCACCACCAGCAGCAGCAGCAGCAGCAGCAGCAGGAACAGCAGGAGCAGTAGTAGCAGGAGCAACGGCAGCTAGAGAAGAGGTGGCAATAGCACCAGCACCAGCAACAGCAGCCATAACAAGCAGCAACATCAGCAGCAGCAACACAAGCCGTAGCAGCAGCAAGAGCAATAGAAGCAGTATAAATCATCAGCATCGACGACGTCGCCATCTCCGCCAATGGCGACGACATAATTCCAGAATTGTGTAAATAGCAGAGGATCAAGGGAAACAACTCATGCTAGCATTATTTTGTTGTTACTAACAATAGTTACCTTCCTTATATTCACAGGCTGTATACATATTTATGGATAAAATTAGAAGGAAAGAGGCTGTGATGAACAAAAGGCACAACAGCAACAGCGGCTGCAACCACCACCACCACCACTAACAACAACACCACCAACAACAACAAAGCTTCATCAACGGTAACAATATCACTCTCATCTTTAGAGGCGGTAACAGCAACAACAACAGCAGCAGAAGCAATAGCAGCAGCGACGACGGCGGCGGCGGCGACGATGACGACGATGATGATGATGACGACGACGATGGGGGAAACACATAGGACGAGAAGGCCGAAAGTGTGACCGCTGAGTAGCGAACATTCCCATATGGTCACAACAGAAGGAGAGATAAATGTCTAATTGTAATATAAGCTAATTACTGAAAGGAAATGAGGAAGAGCAACAGCCTGGAGTCGGGCAGATGATGAAAGAAGACGTCAATGTGAAAGAAGACGTTATTCGTTTGATTGGCATTATATTGAGCCATTAACCCTATTGTGTCAACAGCGGCCTAAAGCGTTCAGAATACTACACATATCAAGTAACAGTGTGATGGTCAAGAATTTTCTGGAACGGTAAGATTTTCGCACAAAGATTTGGAAAAATAGTCTGTTGCCCTGCAAATGAATATTCCTCAAAACGGCTGCAGATCCGATTTTTACTCGGCTCGACATTGAAAGGTCTACTGGTCAGGAAATTCCAGGTTTTTGCTACAGCCAGTGTAGGGCACGAGAAGGATATTTTTGACAATTTACCACTGAAATCGCTTAGCCCGTGTCCATTTGAAGGCCAAGAGAAGAGTATTTTTGAAAATTTACAGAACAAGTCATTCCAGTGGTAAATTTCCAAAATACCATTCTCTTAGCTTGCAAATGGGCATTCCTCAAGACCAGTACAGAGACCGTGTTGGCAGGCATATGACAAGTATACGGTTAAGGCGGCTCAAAAGGCGTTAAACCATTTGGGCCGGAAACACCAAAACACCAAATTCCATTACGTTTTAATAAATCTTGTGTTGACTACCTTGAAACGATTAATTGATATAAGTAGTATTTTGAGCGCTGTGAGGCGCTGTTGACACAAGAGGGGTTGAGCAGGTGTTTCACATACTCCTGAATTGAGAGAGCCGACGAGGAGGAAACAGATTGCCCATGCGCCCAGTCACTGAAATGGTCCACCACTGAGGCGCGAAACCGGTTCGCTGGACACATATTCCAGAGCACTCACTACTACTACAAGCCGCCTACCGATAATCCGAAAGATGTTGAAGTTAGAGACTTCAGGTGCTCAAGCCAGCGAAACAGTACTGTTGCTAGAGCTGGAATAGACCTTTCCACTGTATCCATCCATCATAATTACGTCATAATCAACTACATGGCCACAATCAATGACGTCATTATGACGTTATGAATGACGTAGATAAGTACGTCACGAACGTTGAATAGTTGAAGACGGACTATCCGTTGTTATAGGAATTGTGTGTCTTTACTATATACTAAATATTCTGTTGAATATTTTGAAGCTAATTTCTGGGCGCTGTTGCTGCCATATGCAGTAGCAGCACCCGGTCAAATTAGTTACAAACTACTTAACGGCTTAGTTGTATAGTCTTCAAGAAAGTGATAGTCAGGGCATTCGTGGATCGATCAATCTCAACACGGCGAAGTGCGGGTGGAGCTTGATCTAGTGGTGGGCGGGGCATAGCTAAACTTGGAACGGTTCATTAGTCTATAAGAAAAGGGAGGGGCTTTTGCCTGAGGGTTGTTTTGGAGTATATACTAACTTGTATTGTCGATTCTGTACATTCAGGATATAATTACTTTTGATGAATCCACTGGGCGCCACCTTTCAAACGCATTTCTTTTTCACCCACTAAGACCTCTTTCCCATTACCTAATCCTGTTGAACTATTCCGTTTACTATGTGGGTTAATATATAGCCGGTATATCGGTTTGCATTCACGCTGCTAGAAGATGGATGTCATGGACTGAACGGTGGTGCGACCGAGATATAGTGCTGATCATAGCACTACCTGGCAGTCAGTGAGAGAAAATGCTGATGGTAATGCTAACCGGTAAATTTTGAATAGGATGCGTTCACATAGGGAGGCAATAGTGATACATCGGAAGATAAAACGCCGATTTTGTGGAACTAAATTACGAAATAAATGACGTATTTATTCCGGTACAAGAGCCAGTTCAATGAGACCGCGAGCCTGTATCGTGGCTATATGAAAACACGGCCTTAAATAAGGAACACACGTGTCATGC
>CM067365.1:44525223-44569825 GCA_034401795.1 Chaetoderma sp. LZ-2023a
GAACATTTCTCAAGATTACTGCAGAAGCCGTATTTGGCCGTTTTGAGCGTTAAAATGTTAAACAATGATATTTGAAATTTATATAAAACCATTCAATATGATAGCACAAATTCTAAATAATAATTAATATATTAACATAATTATTTATTTTGACAGAATAGACCACTGAAAACTCAATCGTTTATACTCATAGAACATGTTATACTTTCTTGTTTGACTTTTCATATTTTCCCACTCGCCATTCTGTGTTGACGAAATGTGGCGAGTGGCGAAAACAAAGCTAAAACACAAAAGTATCATAATATTAATGGAATCGACCAACAAAGCTAATTTCTAGCTATGTCTAGACAATCTCCAGCCACAGATCTATTTATATATTTTCAACCCCGAATTCCTAGAAATCACAATTTTAAAAGTAACTATACAGGTAAGCTGTTTAATATTGTCATAGCCAGCAATAGCTCCCAGTCATCATAATTTTATAATATTCAACATGCATCCGTCCGTTCGTCCGTCCTGCCAGCCAGCCACCCACCCACCCAGTCAGCCAGCCAGCCAGTCAGCCAGCCAGCCAGCCAGCCAGCCAGCCAGCCAGACAGGAAGGCAGGCAGGCAGGCAGACAGGCAGGCAAGTAGGCAGGTAGGCAGGCAGGCAGTTGGACGGACGGACGGACAGACGGACGGAAGGCCGGACGGACTGATGGACGGACGGACGGATAGAAAGACAGACGGACAGCATGACAGACAGACAGACAGACAGACAGACAGACAGACAGACAGACGGACGGACGGACGGACGGACGGACGGACGGACGGACGGACGGACGGACGGACGGACGGACGGACGGACGGACGGATGGACGGACGGACGCACAGACAGACAGACCCTCTTGCTCGCTCGCTCGCCTGCCCACCCACCCACCCATCAGCTCACTCACTCATTCACTCTAAAATCTATTATTCATTCTGTTATAGATCTTCAATGCGGAGAAACATTATTTAGCCCAGATCATATCTGTCATTAAATATAATAACCGTTCAAAGTCCGTTGTCAATAAACCTATCAGGAATCTATCAAAAATAAAAAGTCTGAAATAAATTAACAAATACTGTTGTGTTTTTTCTTTTGGAATTCAGGAAACCAATAATTATATAATAGAAACGAGTGCAGTCAGACAATAAAGACTAAAAGCGCTTAATGTTAATATTATCCAGTTCACGTGACGTTTCAGCGTCAGATTTGTTGGTGTCATTAGCAAGTTTCAAGTTTCAAGTTTCAAGTTTATTAAAGTACTCCCAGGTCACAATGTGATATATGGGGATTGCAAAATAATAGTTATTTTTTACAGGTCTGAGTGAGATTTAACATTAAAAGATATTGTTATTATTATTATTATTATTATTATTATTATTATTATTATTATTATTATTATTATTATTATTATTCATACCAACCTTATTGTTATCATCAGTGCTATAATATGAACATTATTGGTGTAGACATTCTTGTAATCAACATCGGTGGCAGCATTATAGACAAAGACAATATAAACACATTACACATTACATATTATTAATATAAACATTATTACACAATATTTGTATAACCAATTTTAATGTTAACCAAATTTAGCAAGCATTTTATAGATATTAATTGTGTCATTATTGATGTAAACATAGTAGTAGTAGTAGTAGTAGTAGTAGTAGTAGTAGTAGTAGTAGTAGTAGTAGTAGTAGTAGTAGTAGTAGTAGTAGTAGTAGTAGTAGTCAATCTTAGCTCATGCTTTCTTTTGACTCTACTAATTACGCCGATTTTGGACGATTTCTACTTCTCACCCATGCTTAATTTGTGTCCTGTTGTTGTATAAGTGTATATACGTTAGTTTAGTTATATTTAAGTTTGCAAGTTTTGTTGTGGGGGGGGGGGGGGGGCGGCAGTCGTTTTTTGCGACGAAAGCTTTCAGGTTGCAGTAATTTATTTATCACTACTGTGGCCATTTCAGCCGGCCTCCTCTGTTGTGTATTGCTTTTTCTGTCCTATTGTTGTCCAGATATTTCCAATTTCACGGTCCGTTATACTAGCGCTTTTATTGTTGACTGATTTTATATTCTGGCTGCCCGTGCTGGATTTTCAGTCGTCAGTTTCAGTTTTCAGTTTCAGTAGAGAGAGTCGCTAAATTATAGGCTTACTATTGAGCTAGAGCGCCGCTGTATTATCGCCCGATGCGTTAAAGCATGTCTAGCAAATATAAACAGGAATTGAGCCTTAGGGTGACGACTGGCGGGTGGAGTGTGGGGGCCATTGACTTTATCATGGCCTGAAAGAGGCTGTTGGTTCGGGTCCCAAGGTATTAAAGGGCCTGATTAATATAAGCAGGTCAGTGTGGCATGCTACGGTATGCAATGCGGGAATTAAAGAAAAATTATTGAAGGATGGACTGATTGTCAATGGAGAAGTCTGTAAGGTACAGGAAATAGATTCAGATAAATGTGCTAATTAAAGTGAAGGCGCCATTAGAAATACCTAATGAACGAATTAGCGCAGAAATGGCCAAATATGGTCTAGTAGTTTCAATCGAGAATGAGACGTACCAATTTGATCGATCTCTCGAAAATGGAGTTAGACGAGTGTGGATGAAGGATATTTCAAAACCTCTCCCGAGTACGCTCTCAATTGACAATACGTACTTTCTGCCGTTATGGTACAGGGGCCAGATCAAGACATGCCGTATTTGTACCAGTACTGACCACCTAGCTAGCGCATGTCCGCATAAGGACAAATGCTTAATTCGTGGGTCAGCTGATCATTATAAATGGCGATGTAAGGAAGCAACAAAGGATCAAACTCGAAATGCTTCAGAGCCTACGAATCACCAGGAGCCTGAACCGGCTGCTGTAGCTGACGTTTACAAAACGGCTACTGCAGCTGATGTTCATAAACCAGCTAATCCTGTGGTAGTAGACATGGCAGATTCTATTGAGGTATTGAGCGAGAACGTGACACAAACTCCTATACCAATGGCTAAGGATGTTAGTTTAATATCTCAATCGGAAAGTCTACAACTAAGGCCAACAAGACTCAGATCACAGTCTAAAAAAGTAAAAAAGCGCTGATAATTCAATACTAGATCAGGTCTCTCTGACTGTTACCTTGAAATGCGTGGAAGGTAAACCAGATATTGCTGTTGGCGCCAGCAAAGAATTAACAAGCACCAGTTCCTGCATTCCTCACATGACAGAAAGTAGTCTGTACATGATATGTCATATGATTATAATGATAGCGTATCTGTTGCTGACTCGGATATATCGGTCAGTACACAGGGTTCGCAAAATGCTGAAATGGTTATGTACCGTTCTTAAACAGGGCAGGATTTGATGCCATGCATAACAAAGAAGGGTGTACGCTATCGCCAGTTACGCAATGATTCGTATGTATCAAAATATTAGCATCTGCACTCGGTTCATTGGCAACAGAGTAATAGAGTTCTCCATTTGTCAAATACCGGAACCTTTCAATAACCTCTGTATCTTGTAATTTTGTCTCCTGCAGCATAATAATGTCAACATTTCTTGCCTTTAATTCATCTAATAGTACATGTTGTTTTATTTCGTCATTTAAACCTCTGCAATTTAATGTGCAAATTAACATTACAAATATTTTAAAACATATATTTAAAACGGCCATATTTTAATTTGATTTGTTCTTCTTACTCAAGTTCTTTTTCGCCCATTTACAAATCTTGGTAAGCTCCTGCGAAGATTGCGTTGTCCGAGGATGTCGAGCACAGTTTCTTGTGAGAAAGTTCGACATAGTCAGAGTTGCCTCTGTATGCGGATGTCAGCTAGCAATCCTTGATGACTTAGTTCCCCAACAAAGCTGGTACTTACGGAGGAGACAGGCGTGGAGGTATTATCTTTCTCCCCCAAAAATCGGGAGTGACCAGGGCAAGGCCGAGGCAATTCGAGAATGGTTCAAGGAACAGTTCACTGACCACGATGATGAGCCCTTGCACCCATTCTCAGGAGACCCCAGGCCATTACTAACACCATTTAATACAGCAGAGGTTAAGAAGGCACTTAAAGCCCTGAAAAATGTACGGGAATCTGAACCTGATGGCATGAGCAATGAACTATTCAAATATGCAAGTAAAATTATCTCAAAACCGATCACGCACATAATCAATTCAGCTTTTATGCACCACCTTCCCATCAGCGCTGTAGGCCAAGGCATCCTTATCGCGCTAACCAAGCCCAAGAAGCCACCTGGCCCCCAGTCAATCTGCGGCCCATTGTGCTCCTTAACAGCACACGGAAAATCCTATCCAATGTTACTCTATGCCGCATCCAAGACAAGATCGACGACTCCACCGGATCATGTCAAAGTGGCTTCAAACGTGGACGCAGCTGCGCAGATATTGTATGGGCTCAACGCATGCTTGTGTCGGTAGTTATGTCCAAACACTGGGATTATCACAAAATGGGCATTGACATGTCACGAGCCTTCGACACAATTAACCGCTCAAAGATCATAGATGTACTACGCCAGGCCAGTTGCAATGAAGATGAGCTATGACTAGCGAGACTACTGCTTGCAGACACCTAGCTGAGAGTACGAGTCAAGTCAGTGAAGTATGCAGGGTTTGAAACATCAATCGGATCCCCACAGGGAGATGGTCTATCTCCGGTGATTTTCACCAGTTACCTTGTTGGTGCAGTGGCAATACTGGGTATGCCGCAACAGATGGAATATGCTGATGATGTGGAGTTTGAGACATCAATCGGCTCCCCACAGGGAGATGGTCTATCCCATGTGCTCTGCACCTGTTACCCGGCTGCTGCATTGAAATCCGTGCCGGAAAATTCCACAAAACCAAACACACGCATACCCGACCCCTCCCCCCCCCCCCCGGTGGCAATACTGGGCATGCCGTTAGAGATGGAATTTGCCGACGATGTGGACTTTATTGATGAGGAAAAGAAATCACTTGACGAACTTCTCCCAATAGCTGCAAGCAAACTAAAAATTGAGAACCTCTTTATGAATGACTCCAAAGCAGACTTCACCCACATCTATCTACAAAGCATGAAACTAAAGAAAGAAAATGACGATCCACGCTGTTGCGGCGAACCAAGGAGGAAAGGTAAAATCTTGGACTCACTGGTTTGCAGTACTGTTGACATTGCTGCACGCTACAGCATGGGGAACATAGCTTTCCAGTCCTCCTGGAAGCTATAGATTCGTAGATCAAAGATGCCCTTGTTGAAAAGACTACGTTTATACAATGCAACCTGCGTATCCTTGATGATGTATAACTGTAACAGCTGGGCAGCTCCAATGGCAGCTTTAGACAAACTTGACGCCTGCCACCGCAAACACCTACCCACAATCACTGGACACCGATGGCCAGAGAGCATAATTTCCAACGATGCACTATACAAGATGTGTAATACGCCTCCGCTGTCTGTAAAAGTCGCCCAGCAAAGATGGTCCATGTTTGGCTATATGCTAAGGATGCCAGAAGACACACCAGCACAGAGAGCCTTGGAATTCGCCCTACTCGGAGCCAGCAAATACAGAGCCAGGAGAGGACGTCACTGCATAAATCTGCTAAGCGTGTTACAAGGTGACCTCAAGAAAGCAGCATTAGGCACAATCAAGTCAAGAATGGACCTGAGGAAGCTAAGGATTTTGGCTGAGGACAAGACACAATGGGCAAAATCGAAGGACTGATTGCAATTGTAGGATGTTTCTACTACTACAGCCGTAGAATACAGTAATAATATATACCAATCTTTTCATTGAATTCTGAGGCGTTTATTTCAATTATTGTCAGATGCTGATATTTTGATACATACGAATCATTGCGTAACTGACGATAGCGCACACCCTTCTCTGTTATGCATGGGATCAAATCCTGCCCTGTTTCAGAACGGTACATAACCATTTCAGCATTGTGCGAACCCTGTGTACTGACCGATATATCCGAATCAGCAACAGATACGCTATCATCATACTCATATGACATATCATGAACAGTGTCTTCTTCAACATCAGAATATGAACTTGAGTCATCCTTTTGTCGTTTAAGACTACTGTCTGTCTTGTGAGGAATGCTGGAACTGGTGCGTGTTAATTCTTCACTGGATAGTTATTGAATATTAAATCCAGAAGGTTGTGATTTCACATGGCATTCAAATAACGGCCAACTTGCATCTAGGATTGATCGAATTTATATTCAAAGAACATTGAAAGGAAATCTGGTAAATGTTGGTATGTATCCCATTACGTTCTCTGATCATGACATGTTTATATCACGCAGGATAAGGCTGACTGGGTTAAAAGCGGCCCTGGCTTCTGGAAAATTAATAATTCGCTGCTAAATGAATCTAAATATCAAACTTGTGTTAAAAGTTTTTTGGCAACATAAGCTTCGAAACAAAAATTCCTATGACAGTTCAATAACATGGTGGGAAGATGTAAACGTTGGATTTGCCCACATTTCAAAACAATATGCCATTGGGAAAGCGCCAATGATGCGCAAGGAGAAGAGAGTACTTGAGCGTTCTCTGTTTCTCCTAAGTAGGAAGGTTGCGAATGGTGGCAGTCAGCATAGTGAACGGCTAAGCGATATAAAATCGAGGCTTACGCAAATAGATAGATATGGGGTTGAAGGTGCAATAACTAGGAGCAGAACATAAATGTATATCGAAGGAGAGAAACTGACGAAATACTTTTATGGGCTCGAAAAATCTAGAGGAGTTGAGAAATTAATTAGGAGTTTAAATAACAACAACAACAACAACAACAACAACAACAACAACAAAAACAACAGCCAAAATTGCTCTACGCAAAATGAAATTATGGAAACGGTAGAAACATTTTCTCAGATGTTATATGAATCTGATAATAGTAATGATATAAAGTCATCTGAGATGCTAGCCAATGTCAAAAATGCATTCTCAAAATCGAGCACGGAATTCTGTGAGCTCCCATTAACATTAGCTGATCTGGCCACTTCTCTAAAACATATAAAGTGCGGCAAAGCTCCAGGAGATGATGGACTTAGTGTGGAATTCTACCAGACATTTTGGCATCTCATTAAGAAAGGTATTGCCCCAGGAGCCATTATAGGTTTAGACATCGAAAAGGCGTTTGATCGATTAGAATGGGAGTTTATGTTTAAATCACTCAGTCACGTTGGTTTGGGACAAAATTTTATAAACTGGATCCGAATTCTCTATGGCAATATTAGGAGCAAATACCTCGTAAACAATTTTAAAAGTCAGCCCATTATTTTAGAGCGTGGTGTACTTCAAGGGTGTTCATTGTCTCCCGTGTTATTCGTCATAGCAATGGAGGCATTAGGAGCAAACCTCAGGGAGGACCCGCCTTTTCATGGTATAGATATTCATTGGGTAGATCGGCCCATAAAGGTGTCTCGATATTCCGATGAAACAACTGTTTTGCAGGAACCAATGCTGATTTTAAAAGGCTTGACACGATTTTATTGGATTTTCACATGTCCTCTGGCCTGAAGATAAACAAAGCTAAATCAGTTGGATTATTTTTGGGTCAGTGGAAGAGTAGGGTGAGACGCCACTTTGCATCCGATGGACAAATGAATCAATTAAGATTCTAGGTATTCACTTCAGTAGAGAGGGTGAAGGGAACCTAAACTGGGAAGAGAGAATAGCTCAAATGAAGAAAACCTGTAATGCATGGAAGCATCGGCATTTAACTATTTTCGGCAGAACCTTGGTTACAAATACTTTAACACTTTCAAAGGTATGGTATACGGCCTCTTCGACCAATATATGCTACGCGTCTGTTAGCTCGCATACAAGAAGCTATACCGAAAGGTTGTGTCTCTCTATTCAGTGCCGATCTTAATGATGAAGAAGCTGAACTAAAATTCAGCAGCAATGATACGGAATTTTCCTGCAGAATGGCAGTAAGCAGCTGGTATAAGCTCCTTAGGGATCTGCATGCTACACCTCAAAGAGCTATTTATGCATGGAAGCAGCATGGTTATAATATTCCGAACTGGGAGGTAATATGGAAAAACATACGTTTACCGAATATTCCCAATCAGGCAAGAGATGTAGTTTGGAGAGTAATACACAGAAAACTTTGGGTTAAACATCTCATGACAAAAGCAAAACTGTGTGCTGAAGATGATAATAAGTGCGTTTTCTGTGTAAGCTCTGAGAAAACATTGGTACATCTATTCGATGAATGCCATGTTTCAGCACTGCTAACAAAGTGTTTGCGTTTAAATTTTCGCGCTTTGTTGGCTATATAAAAGATTACCCGGGCCCATTCATAATAGAGCATACTAGATGTTTAATTTGGTCATAATAATGAACGTATGGCGTTATTTTATTAGTATATACCTACTTTGACAGAACAGATATTTCAAAAATACTATTAGGACGGAAAGAATGATAAATATGTAATTAGATGTTTAATGTTAATTAACATTTGATCCTTTGAACCCAGACTTCCAAGAATCTCACGTTCTGGACAATCGTACATGTAAGCTGTTGGATGTTTTGAAACTGGTTGAACTGGAACCCGTTGCTGCCATATACAGGAACGACTCCCAGTTAGATGTGTTTCAAAATATTCAACAGAATATTTATTAAAATAAAATAAAAAAATTTCGTATTTGGCCCTTAGAGTTCAATACTATGGCAGCAACAGCGTCCAGTCAAATTAGGTTCAAAATATTTAACAGCATCTTTATTAAATGGTGGAGACATACAATTCGTACAACGTGACGGACTATTAAGAGTCACAGATGGGCCAAATAGAATAATTTATAACATAATGATTATGACGCCATCCTACACGTCGCTTAGCTGATTATGACGTCATATAACGTCAGGTGATCGATGGGTATTCTGGAAAGGTGAATTCGTCTTGGTTTTATTAGAGCCAATAGAGTGATCCTGGCAGCTCGACGTCGGTGTTTTTACTGCAATGCTTTCATGACTGACCGTATATAACCATACACATTAGGCCAGATGTTGACCTGTATATTTAGCCGATATGAAGGCATTACCATCAACAGCTCCAGAGATGTGTAATGAGCTCGTAAATGAATAGTCTTCTGTTTAAGAGCAGAAATCGCTGCTTCAATGAAGGTCCAGTTGACAAAGCAATTGAATAGGCTAATCATATGTGCAAATTATCTAGTGTTATAATTTGAATAATCAGACATGATTCAGCAGGAGACATTCGTTGTAACCTAGGCCGACAGATCACATGTTTCTCATCCAATCAATCTTCTAGTATGGATCAACGATGATGATCAGGCTATATCAACACGTATGGATGCATTTCCATCACGGCTAAAGACTGATGAAGGCGCGGTTAGAAATCTAGTTCAACCATATAAAAGGTTAACTGTATGTTACAGTGGTTCCAGGAACAGGTGTAGAAGATTGATCTACCTAGATCAACAGAGGGTGGCACAGATACTGTGGAGTATGAAGCGCTGAAGTTTAATCTCATCTCAATGGCAACAAATGATGTTGGCATAGCTGAAATTGAAATGAATCT
The DNA here is from genome assembly GCA_034401795.1 of Chaetoderma sp. LZ-2023a. NCBI lineage: Eukaryota > Metazoa > Mollusca > Caudofoveata > Chaetodermatida > Chaetodermatidae > Chaetoderma > Chaetoderma sp. LZ-2023a. The sequence continues at coordinate 44,534,788 of CM067365.1, forward strand.
ATTGACAGCATATGAAAGAGGCACATCGCTTGTTGATGAAAATGTCAAGAAAAAACTTGTACCGGGAAGTATTCCATTTTTTGACACACGACGGAAAAGCACTTCAAAGACATAACTTTGCATCACTATATAAGACATATATAAAACAATACTGAATGAAATAAAGGTTGTTAAGGCAGACAGAAGGCTTATCCAACAACTATTTAATCTAGCCCAAGTTGGAAGTAAAATACAACTGGAGAACGTGTTAACACGTGAATTATCTCACCTAGGCTTGTGGGATTACATGGTTAAATCGAAAATCGCGATTATGTTTTAAATCGTGAATGTATATGATTAAAAATTAAATTACCGAATAAAATTGATCGCAATCACTCAACGCAATAATCGCGCAAGTCTAATCTCACCTACCACTTTCGCTGGTTACGAGAGATGACTAGATGAATCCAACATCAAATCAGACTGGATCAATATCCTATCTAAGAACATTGACCCTCCTGACATACTACTGGATTTTGATGAACAGTCGATTGTGATCATTGATGGGCACGCGTTAATCCAATCTATTGGGACACATGCAGCATGTAGAACATTTAGAGATTATGGAAACGTATTCCATTGATATGCGGATATTTCAATAAATCCATTGTTAGAGTTGATGCAGTTTTGACCTGTATAGTAGATCGTCCATCAAAGAACCACCGCATAACCAGCAAGCGCATGCTAATAAAAAATCAATATGAAAGATTATTGACAGAATGCAGGAAATGTCAATTTCCCTTTCTCCGAGATCTAACAATACTCACCATTCTGTTACTTCTGATATACAGCTGGCCCTGACAGCGGCTCTAGGATTATAGACTTAGAAAGCTTTACCGACTCCTGGGAACCGGGTACTCGGCTCCCAACTGTCGAGTACCGGTTTACCATAGAGCTCATATTGTTTGCATAGCCACCAAACAAGAGAAAACTATGGCTAGCCTCCGTGGGGCTGGGAGGCTGGGTCCGTAACAGAATGGTGAGTATTGTTAGATCTCGGAGAAAGGGAAATTGACATTTCCTGCATTCTCCTTCGATCAATACTCACCATTCTGTTACTTATGATATACACCAGATTTGATCAGTAACCTGGTGGGAAGGGGCAAGCCATAAATGCTAATTTTGCCCCTTGGAGAAAGATTTTAGACTTCAAACTTGACTAACGGAGACCTAAAAGGACCGTCAAGTTCACGGAACCGAATCACATTCGCGTCACGCCCCCCCCCCCTTTTTCCTCCTAAGAAAAGGGAGAGAACTAACGAACATGTATCTCGCCTGAAAACACAAATATGGCAAGAGGGTTAACTACTCCCTGCATATTCCATGTATTAGCCTGGGAATGAGCATGAATATATAAGATGAATGAACATGATACATATACATAATACAAAAAACTCTCACTTATTGAATTACCTTATGATAATTGGACTTCAGTCGTACCACCTCCAACCATTCACCGGTTCGGCCATCGGTGACACAATCTGGTTGACATCCTCTCGCCTGACCATGCCTGCTTTAGGTTCTTTTCTTACCAAAGTGAGAAAAGGGTGAAAAGCAGTGTGGTCACTAACTATCGTTTCAAAACAGCTAAAGCGAGTGGATTGGCTGAGTCTGACACATCCCTCATATAGTAATCCGTGAATGAGGACTCACAGTGCCATTGTGCAACGGCCATGATGTCCTCTAACGGAACACCATTGTATAGGCTGGTCGAGGCGGCTATTCCTCTGACATTGTGTGCCCTTACGCCTTGCACCTGGTGCCCAGTCGCCATCTCGTGAGTAGTCTGAATGCATTCGACCACCCAACGAGAGATAGTATCCATGGATGCGGCGCCATAAGGCTTTTTATGGCAGATCCACAGATGTCTATGGTTCGACCGTAACGAGTCAGTCTGTTTCTTGTACTTAGTCAAAGCACGGACCGAGCACCAGACACTGGCATCACGATCAAACCTAGTTAACTTCGGTATAATGATCGGTTTGCCGGGATATCTCAAAGATTGGTTCTTTGACATAAACTCTGCTCTTGGCAGAAGACGCAGACCTTCTCCAGAAACAATAAATCGGTTCCTCTCTGCCGAAAGCGCATGGATCTCACTGCGCCTTCTAGCTGAGGAAGCTGCCAATAGAAAGACCGCCTTTAGAGTCAAATGCTTTAGACTAGCCGAACGCAACGGTTCGAAAGGGTGCTTGGCCAGTACATTAAGCACTAAAGATAGACTCCAGGCTGGAATGACTACCGGTTGTCTCGGTCGGAGATTGCTCATTCACTTCAACATCACATTTAACTGGGCCACCTCTGGACTATCCCTGTTGGCTAGACAAGGGATAACTGATGCCAAAGCTGACTTGTATCCAGCAACTGTGGCGGGAGCTAGTCCTGAAAAGAACAGCTCACAGAGAAAGTCTGCTATTTGCTGATAGTGGATTGAAAGGTATCAATACCCTTTTCTTCACACCAGTCTGCAAATCTGTTAACCTTGTTGTTATATGACTTGAAGGTTGACCTCCTTGTCGCAGCAGCGATGAAATCAGCAGCCTGTCGCGAAAAGCCTTCCGACGTGGAACGTTGTTTGATAACATCCACGCAGTCAATTTGAACATTTCGGGACGCTCGTGTAGGAAGCGTCCCTTGGCCTGGGAGATTATGTTCGGAATCTCGGGCAACTGCACAGGATTTTCCACCAGCAGATCTAGAAGATCCGTGAACCACGCCCTGCTCGGCCAATACGGCGCTATTAGCAGGACCAGACACGGTTCCTCCCTGACCTTCACCAATACCTTCGGTAGAAGAATGGTGGGTGGCTACGCGTAAGCGTGCATCCCTCTCCAGCTTATCGCCAGAGCGTCTGTATCGACGGCATTTGGATCTGGAATCGGCGAGACATATGTCATGATTTGAGCATTTTCCTTTGTGGCGAACAAGTCCACGTTGGGTTTGCCCCAATGCTCGAAGATCCGTCGCAGAACTGGAGGGTTGAGGGACCATTCTGTTGGCAGGATTCTCTGTCTGCGAGACAAAGCATCCGCCAGAATGTTCAATCGGCCAGGAATATGAGCTGCTTTCAAAACAACCGAGTAATTCCTGCACCATTGAATCAAGTGCCACACCCTGATACACAGAGTGGGCGACCTGGTCCCGCCTTGGTGATTTATATATGATACTACTGTCGAATTGTCCGACCGTATCAATATCACCTTGCCCCTGATCATCGGAAGGAACTCTTCCAACGCCAGTTCCACTGCCATCATTTCCAACAGATTGATATGCAGCTGACTCTCCGGGAGAGTCCATGTGCCCGAGACCTGGTGTTCTCCCAGGCAGGCACCCCACCCTTCCAGCGATGCATCCGTGTAGACGGACAGCTGGGGGTGGGGTAGGTGCATCGAAACCCCTAATAGGAGATTCTGACGCTGTTTCCACCATAGAAGATGCGATATTATCGGCTCCAAAACTGGCACCAGTTTTGACAGGGGTTCTGTTCTCTGTTTCCACAGAGATATCAGATACAACTGGATAGGCCTTCGCATTAGAGCAGCGTACGGGATAACCTGCTCCATGGAGACCATCATGCCCAGCATCTGAAGGAACCGCCTCGCCTGAATGTGGTTTCCCACTCGAAAACTCTTGAGGATGGCTAACAGAGACACCACTCTGGGCTCTGACGGGTAAACCCTGCCCTCCTCGAGGTCGAATCGCATCCCCAAATAAACGAAATGTTGAGTGGGCGTCAACTCGGATTTCTCCTCGTTGACTATGCAGCGTAGATCTGAAAGCAACTTCAGAGTCAGAGCAGTATCCACGTTCAACCTGGCTGCCGAGTCTGCCTTGAGCAGCCAGTCGTCTATGTAGGTGTGTAGCACCACGTTCTCTTTTCTGAGAAACGCTGTCACCGCAAGGACCACTCTTGTGAAAACCCTCGGAGCTGTCGACAGGCCAAACGGGAGAACTGTAAACTCCCATACTTGATTCTGAAACGCAAATCTCAGAAACCTGTGCCAACTCCAATTCATAGGAATGTGGAAATATGGATTTTTCAGATCGATCGATACACACCACATTCCTTTCCTCAATCCCACCATTACCGACCTCGGCGTTTCCATCTGGAACCGAGGCGTATGGATAAACCAATTTAATGGCCTGAGATTGAGTATGGGTCTCCACCCCCTGTGCTCTTGGGGACAAGGAACATGTTTGAATAGAAGCCTGGAGTGTTTCAGTTTGCTGGTTTTATTGCTCCCTTCAGAAGCAAACCCGACACTTCCTTTTGAACGGCTTCTAACTTGTCTGGCTCCCTTGGTACGGGTGTCCAGACAGGTGCCAAAGACAGATTTTGTGGTGGAAAGTCCCACCACTCCGGCATGTAACCCTGGGATAACCATCCCAGGACCAGACTGTCTGACGTCACACCTTGCCAGGCCTCGACGAAACGCATGAGCCTTCCACCCACCATAGACGCCTCGACGTCTAACGGGGTTGTCCGGCTCGCAGTCCGCCCCCCCCCCACTCTTTCTTAACGAGAGAGAGAGAGAACCATTTCGTTCTAGGCACGACGGGTATAACTGGCACCGCTGTTCCTGTCACACAGGCGCGGTCCAGGCGGATATGAAGGGAGCTTTCGTACCCTCAGGTACGCTTCGGCCCCTTCTGTCCGCCCTTTGAGGCCTTACCCTTACCCTTCCCCTTGCCCTTCCCGCCTCTAGGGCGGTCAGGAGCAACATTGGGGAGGGTAGGCGCCTTTACAACCATCCTGGGCTTCTTCGCCGGCGGCGGCTCTGAAAACCCAGCTGAAGCAGAAGTCGCAACAGGCCTAGCTTTCGCCTTGCCCTTATGCTTCTTCTGCTCCTTTGAAGGTTGTCCCGTTAGCGGTTTCCCCACAGGCCCTAGTGCGTGCACTTGCCACACTAGCTCTAGCTGTAGGTTTACCGCTAACTGATTCTGCGCGATACTGGCGGTATCCTCTAAGATGGCCCGCGCTTGGCCACCAAAGATGCTAGGCCCTGTCAGGGGCGTCCCAAGAAGACGCTCCCTGACTGCCGTAGCCGGACGCATATGGTCAATGACCATTTGCCTCCTGGATTTCGTCACACGCGCTTGCACCCTTGCCAATGCGTCCATCGACAGCTTCAGGCCGTCATTGACACATGAAAGCGCCACAGGTGGCACAGGGTGGCCTGCCCCGCTTCAGCCCACACCGACTGAAGGAGACGATAAGAGTGGTTGACAGCGCTCATCGCTGCCCTCACACCCTCATCGCATAGGGACAGGACTTCTTCCTGGTGTACCTGAGACTTGTCCACAAGTGCCGGACCGGGGTGACCCGCCACGGCACTCTGGACGCCCAGTACCCATCGGTCATCCTCCGTGACCGACGGGACTACACCATACCTATCGTATTCCCCCCGCAGAATACGACATCTTGCCCGCACCTCCCTGGAGGCCGCAGGGAGCTGACCCTTGGTCATCAGTTGTTTGCTATAAATAGCATCCAACCATTCTATGAACCGTGGATCCAGTCCCACTGACTGGATCCGGGCCGCGGGCAAAATCCCCGTCCTGATCGACGCAACCGACGGACGGGGCGCATCTTCATCGGCCGTGGCCGAAACCACGGACGGGTCAACCCTGGCTAGCCACGCCAGAGCATCTGACCAATCTACCTCCGATGAAGACACCCCCGCAAACACATCACCCGTTGACGTGCTCACGGGTCTGCCAGCCACGGCCTCCCAGCAAGGAGCCACGGCTGACACGCCAGGCACTCCGGTACCACACGGTTCTGCCGCCACCCCATGAAACACTCCGGTCCATGAGGTAGGTCCGCACGGAAAACCGTACGGACCCGTAGCAGTCGCGGAACCATAGTCCGACTGCCGGACCAGGCGAGATAGGTGAGTACCACGCCCGGCCCGGCACACCCGTTCCCGTGACGGCTGGTCCCAAACCAAGCCGCACGGAACTGGTGCACGGTAACGGATTTGCCTCAGCCACAGGCGGAGCCGCTGACCTGGCTTGCGCCAAACCAGACAAATGGAGGCGGTTCCGTCTAGGACGGAATCAACCTCCATATTCTCCACCTGCGGCTTCACGGGCCGCAGCAACCTCTCCTCCTCGGCCTCCTCGTCTTCAGACTCCGAAGAGTCATCACTAGACGAGTCAACCGTGGAACCGTCTTGGCGGACAGCTCCCACACCCGCTATTGGACCACCCGGAGGTGGCCGCAGAGAAACAGAAACCCGTCTGGCCGAAGCCAGACGGGACTGCCAGGGGGCGTACGAGACGGCCCCCTCGGTAACCAGTCCAGAATCCTGTCCGAGGACAGGATCCGTACCAGGCATGGGGAGAAACTGCCCCCCAACCTTTGGTAGCAGGGACGACACCAGCGTGGGCAGAACGCTATGCAGAAAAACCCTGCACAGCCGGACCAAACCACGCCGGCGGTGCCATCTCCGCCACCTCCAGCTGGGGACGTGGAGCACCCGCACCGGCCGAACCGGGCGCTCCACGATTTACTCTCGGACTGCCTGACCCCGCGTCAGACCCAGCCAAGTCCTTCTGGCAAGGAACTTAACCATCATCTCAACGGACCACACTGCACAAACATTACACCTATGATCAATATTACACAGGGAACACCTAAAACAGACATGGTCCTTGAACACGACACGGACAAACTTATGGCATTCGTCACATGATGGCGGGGCTGGCTTGGCCTATAACATAAGCACAAACCTACAATAAACAAGCGGAACGAGACCCGGATGGAAGGCAGACAATTAATTTTCAAATAATTTGACTCATAAATTAACTGTAACCCTCCCGCACCCCACCCCACCACGTTACAACAACGATCGCATTGACTATGACGACAAGAACGAGGCGGGCATTAAACACACCCATAATAGATCCTCCAGGATGTGTAACGGCTCCAGGAATCATATCGCATAGCATTCGGGGTATATTTACTAATCAATATAAATTATACTCCTAACGAAAGCAGCACGATATGTGAAGAAAACAACAAAATGTATAACAAACTGCTGTATCACACGGTAAAACCGCAGACCACGCATCTACTCAAGAATTTTGAAACCACCGATCATTGCAAACCGATCGTGATCGCACGTAAACTTGATCATTCTAAAGTTTCCGGTACCATTTTTAGTACGCAGCACCCAGAACAAGATGCGCGAATTAATGAAAAAAATTTTCTTCACATAAACATCCGAGCGACCGGGTGTGACGTCACCCGCTCGGATCCTACGGAGAACGACGTCAGCCGATATTCGTGTTAGAAATACCGTAGCATAACACCTATTTTCATATCTGCCGATCGCCTGTTGGGGGTTAAAGAAGGCGATCGTCTGGTATATATCGTTGTTAGCACACGTCCCAGATTCTATGGGGTCAGAAATTGGAACATGCGAGACAGCGAAATTTAGAGACCTAACTATGGATAATAAAGAACGATACAACCTGGTTATCTTCGGTGATATTCTCCATAGTATCCTTTAGTTAATCCTTTCACGAACACACAAACTATCACAGATTAAAGACTTAGATTTTCTTTCACAAAAAACACTAAAATCCTCAATGCAGAAAGCATGTATTGCTCTTGTTGCTATGCAAACAAGAATGAGCTCTATGGTAAACGGGTACTCGGCAGTTGTGAGGCGAGTACCCGGTTCCCAGGAGTCGGTAAAGCTTTCTAAGTCTATAATCCTAGAGCCGCTGTCAGGGCCAGCTGTATATCAGAAGTAACAGAATGGTGAGTATTGATCGAAGGAGAAATGAAGGTTCTATTACTTCAAGCTTGGCACCAATTCATTTGTCTTGGCAAAAACACAGTTGACCTGGCAAGATTTCTCAGTGTATATATGGTCGAGAATAGCATAGTTCTCCCTGATTACCAGGAACCTGTAACAGCTGAAGGTATTGAGGATGTGCAAAATGCAGATTCTAGTAAACAGGGAGATGTTCAACAATTGTCAGCAAACCCCGGTCTATGGATACGGTAAGGTTCAAGTAGTGTGTCATGATACAGATGCTTTCCTCATGATAATCCATTTCTTTGTGCCAAAGGAAGTATACTTATGGGTGCTCAGTAGACTTGATGGATTGTCACAATAGATCGGAATCAGAGAAACCATTGGAATCGACTATTTTGACAATACATCATAAGAGGTTTGCTATAGAAAAGTGCCAGAAAATGCACCAAACTGAGTCTGTTCCAACCGGATTGGCCGCCATCGTTTATTGCCCAACCGAGAGGTGCCAAGCCCCTTGATTGGCAAACAATGATCTCAGAATCCAAATTGGCTTCGTATTCGAAATTTCCGTGAGTGTTCCTCGGGTGGAAAACAGACCGACGGTTTCCTTAAAATAGTGGATAGCCCGCAATCTTGGCATCTTGCTTAAACCCATTTTGCTATCATCTGCAAGCTCGTGTTCACCTAAGATCCGAGGGATGCAATTTGCCCTCTCATTAAAATTCGGACTTAGAATACTTTCCAAATTCAAATAAACATCTTAAATAACATTTTCAATAGCCTGATTGGATAGCAGCTGATATAGATCATACATTCGTATTGTGCGCGCAAAAGTATTATTATTTTATGAAGCTAACGCGTCTGTCAATTTACTTTGAAATAGTTGTACAGTTTCAGTTTAATAAAATCAACCTCTCTTCTTGGTATTTCATAGAAGCATCGTGTTCCGCGGTGCCATTGTAATGGAGTGTTCCTGTAGCAAACCTTTGAAGATAACTTAGGAGGTTTCTTGGCAATCTTCTGAGCAGCATATTAGACCCAGCAGAGCGAGAAATATCGCATTAAATTCGAGGCGCTTCAGCGCTGCACTTGGACGATCATCTTAGAATCGATTTACCACTTTGAATCATCTTAAGAATCGATATAACATCTACACTGATCTTAGAATCGATTTACTACTTTGAACCATCTTAAGAATCGATATAACATCTACACTGATCTTAGAATCGATTTACTACTTTGAATCATCTTAAGAATCGATATAACATCTACCCTGATCTTAGAATCGATTTACTACTTTGAACCATCTTAAGAATCGATATAACATCTACACTGATCTTAGAATCGATTTACTACTTTGAACCATCTTAAGAATCTATATATCATCTACACTGATCTTAGAATCGATTTACTACTTTGAACCATCTTAAGAATCGATATAACATCTACACTGATCTTAGAATCGATTTACTACTTTGAACCATCTTAAGAATCGATATAACATCTACCCTGATCTTAGAATCGATTTACTACTTTGAATCATCTTAAGAATCGATATAACATCTACACTGATCTTAGAATCGATTTACTACTTTGAACCATCTTAAGAATCGATATAACATCTACACTGATCTTAGAATCGATTTACTACTTTGAATCATCTTAAGAATCGATATAACATCTACCCTGATCTTAGAATCGATTTACTACTTTGAACCATCTTAAGAATCGATATAACATCTACACTGATCTTAGAATCGATTTACTACTTTGAACCATCTTAAGAATCTATATATCATCTACACTGATCTTAGAATCGATTTACTACTTTGAACCATCTTAAGAATCGATATATCATCTACACTGATCTTAGAATCGATTTACTACTTTGAACCATCTTAAGAATCTATATAACATCTACACTGATCTTAGAATCGATTTACTACTTTGAACCATCTTAAGAATCGATATAACATCTACACTGATCTTAGAATCGATTTACTACTTTGAACCATCTTAAGAATCGATATAACATCTACCCTGATCTTAGAATCGATTTACTACTTTGAACCATCTTAAGAATCTATATATCATCTACACTGATCTTAGAATCGATTTACTACTTTGAACCATCTTAAGAATCGATATAACATCTACACTGATCTTAGAATCGATTTACTACTTTGAACCATCTTAAGAATCTATATATCATCTACACTGATCTTAGAATCGATTTACTACTTTGAATCATCTTAAGAATATATATATCATCTACACTGATCTTAGAATCGATTTACTACTTTGAACCATCTTAAGAATCTATATATCATCTACACTGATCTTAGAATCGATTTACTACTTTGAACCATCTTAAGAATCTATATAACATCTACACTGATCTTAGAATCGATTTACTATTTTGAACCATCTTAAGAATCGATATAACATCTACACTGATCTTAGAATCGATTTACTACTTTGAACCATCTTAAGAATCGATATAACATCTACACTGATCTTAGAATCGATTTACTACTTTGAACCATCTTAAGAATCGATATAACATCTACCCTGATCTTAGAATCGATTTACTACTTTGAATCATCTTAAGAATCGATATAACATCTACCCTGATCTTAGAATCGATTTACTACTTTGAACCATCTTAAGAATCGATATAATATCTACACTGATCTTAGAATCGATTTACTACTTTGAACCATCTTAAGAATCGATATAACATCTACACTGATCTTAGAATCGATTTACTACTTTGAACCATCTTAAGAATCGATATAACATCTACACTGATCTTAGAATCGATTTACCACTTTGAACCATCTTAAGAATCGATATAACATCTACCCTGATCTTAGAATCGATTTACTACTTTGAATCATCTTAAGAATCGATATAACATCTACCCTGATCTTAGAATCGATTTACTACTTTGAACCATCTTAAGAATCGATATAACATCTACACTGATCTTAGAATCGATTTACCACTTTGAACCATCTTAAGAATCGATATAACATCTACCCTGATCTTAGAATCGATTTACTACTTTGAACCATCTTAAGAATCTATATAACATCTACACTGATCTTAGAATCGATTTACTACTTTGAACCATCTAAAGAATCTATATATCATCTACAATCATCTTAGAATCGATTTACCACTTTGAACCATCTAAAGAATCGATATAACATCTACACTGATCTTAGAATCGATTTACTACTTTGAACCATCTAAAGAATCTATATATCATCTACACTGATCTTAGAATCGATTTACTACTTTGAACCATCTAAAGAATCTATATATCATCTACAATCATCTTAGAATCGATTTACCACTTTGAATCATCTTAAGAATCGATATAACATCTACACTGATCTTAGAATCGATTTACTACTTTGAACCATCTTAAGAATCGATATAACATCTACCCTGATCTTAGAATCGATTTACTACTTTGAACCATCTTAAGAATCTATATATCATCTACACTGATCTTAGAATCGATTTACTACTTTGAACCATCTTAAGAATCGATATAACATCTACACTGATCTTAGAATCGATTTACTACTTTGAACCATCTTAAGAATCTATATATCATCTACACTGATCTTAGAATCGATTTACTACTTTGAATCATCTTAAGAATCTATATATCATCTACACTGATCTTAGAATCGATTTACTACTTTGAACCATCTTAAGAATCTATATATCATCTACACTGATCTTAGAATCGATTTACTACTTTGAACCATCTTAAGAATCTATATAACATCTACACTGATCTTAGAATCGATTTACTACTTTGAACCATCTTAAGAATCGATATAACATCTACACTGATCTTAGAATCGATTTACTACTTTGAACCATCTTAAGAATCGATATAACATCTACCCTGATCTTAGAATCGATTTACTACTTTGAATCATCTTAAGAATCGATATAACATCTACACTGATCTTAGAATCGATTTACTACTTTGAACCATCTAAAGAATCTATATATGATCTACACTGATCTTAGAATCGATTTACTACTTTGAACCATCTAAAGAATCTATATATCATCTACAATCATCTTAGAATCGATTTACCACTTTGAATCATCTTAAGAATCGATATAACATCTACACTGATCTTAGAATCGATTTACTACTTTGAACCATCTTAAGAATCGATATAACATCTACCCTGATCTTAGAATCGATTTACTACTTTGAACCATCTTAAGAATCTATATATCATCTACACTGATCTTAGAATCGATTTACTACTTTGAACCATCTTAAGAATCGATATAACATCTACACTGATCTTAGAATCGATTTACTACTTTGAACCATCTTAAGAATCTATATATCATCTACACTGATCTTAGAATCGATTTACTACTTTGAATCATCTTAAGAATCTATATATCATCTACACTGATCTTAGAATCGATTTACTACTTTGAACCATCTTAAGAATCTATATATCATCTACACTGATCTTAGAATCGATTTACTACTTTGAACCATCTTAAGAATCTATATAACATCTACACTGATCTTAGAATCGATTTACTACTTTGAACCATCTTAAGAATCGATATAACATCTACACTGATCTTAGAATCGATTTACTACTTTGAACCATCTTAAGAATCGATATAACATCTACCCTGATCTTAGAATCGATTTACTACTTTGAATCATCTTAAGAATCGATATAACATCTACCCTGATCTTAGAATCGATTTACTACTTTGAACCATCTTAAGAATCGATATAATATCTACACTGATCTTTGAATCGATTTACTACTTTGAACCATCTTAAGAATCGATATAACATCTACACTGATCTTAGAATCGATTTACTACTTTGAATCATCTTAAGAATCGATATAACAACTACACTGATCTTAGAATCGATTTACCACTTTGAACCATCTTAAGAATCGATATAACATCTACCCTGATCTTAGAATTGATTTACTACTTTGAATCATCTTAAGAATCGATATAACATCTACCCTGATCTTAGAATCGATTTACTACTTTGAACCATCTTAAGAATCGATATAACATCTACACTGATCTTAGAATCGATTTACCACTTTGAACCATCTTAAGAATCGATATAACATCTACCCTGATCTTAGAATCGATTTACTACTTTGAACCATCTTAAGAATCTATATAACATCTACACTGAACGTAGAATCGATTTACTACTTTGAACCATCTTAAGAATCGATATAACATCTACCCTGATCTTAGAATCGATTTACTACTTTGAACCATCTTAAGAATCGATATAACATCTACACTGATCTTAGAATCGATTTACCACTTTGAACCATCTTAAGAATCGATATAACATCTACCCTGATCTTAGAATCGATTTACTACTTTGAATCATCTTAAGAATCGATATAACATCTACCCTGATCTTAGAATCGATTTACTACTTTGAACCATCTTAAGAATCGATATAACATCTACCCTGATCTTAGAATCGATTTACTACTTTGAACCATCTTAAGAATCGATATAACATCTACCCTGATCTTAGAATCGATTTACTACTTTGAACCATCTTAAGAATCGATATAACATCTACACTGATCTTAGAATCGATTTACTACTTTGAACCATCTTAAGAATCTATATAATATCTACACTGATCTTAGAATCGATTTACTACTTTGAACCATCTTAAGAATCTATATATCATCTACACTGATCTTAGAATCGATTTACCACTTTGAATCATCTTAAGAATCGATATAACATCTACACTGATCTTAGAATCGATTTACTACTTTGAACCATCTTAAGAATCGATATAACATCTACACTGATCTTAGAATCGATTTACTACTTTGAACCATCTAAAGAATCTATATATCATCTACAATCATCTTAGAATCGATTTACCACTTTGAACCATCTAAAGAATCGATATAACATCTACACTGATCTTAGAATCGATTTACTACTTTGAACCATCTAAAGAATCTATATATCATCTACACTGATCTTAGAATCGATTTACTACTTTGAACCATCTAAAGAATCTATATATCATCTACAATCATCTTAGAATCGATTTACCACTTTGAATCATCTTAAGAATCGATATAACATCTACACTGATCTTAGAATCGATTTACTACTTTGAACCATCTTAAGAATCGATATAACATCTACACTGATCTTAGAATCGATTTACTACTTTGAACTATCTTAAGAATCTATATATCATCGACAATCATCTTAGGATCGATTTACTACTTTGAACTATCTTAAGAATCTATATATCATCTACAATCATCTTAGGATCGATTTACTACTTTGTACCATCTTAAGAATCTATATATCATCTACAATCATCTTAGAATCGATTTACCACTTTGAATCATCTTAAGAATCGATATAACATCTACACTGATCTTAGAATCGATTTACTACTTTGAACTATCTTAAGAATCTATATATCATCTACAATCATCTTAGGATCGATTTACTACTTTGAACTATCTTAAGAATCTATATATCATCTACAATCATCTTAGGATCGATTTACTACTTTGTACCATCTTAAGAATCTATATATCATCTACAATCATCTTAGAATCGATTTACCACTTTGAATCATCTTAAGAATCGATATAACATCTACACTGATCTTAGAATCGATTTACTACTTTGAACCATCTTAAGAATCGATATAACATCTACACTGATCTTAGAATCGATTTACTACTTTGAACTATCTTAAGAATCTATATATCATCTACAATCATCTTAGGATCGATTTACTACTTTGAACTATCTTAAGAATCTATATATCATCTACAATCATCTTAGGATCGATTTACTACTTTGAACTATCTTAAGAATCTATATATCATCTACAATCATCTTAGGATCGATTTACTACTTTGTACCATCTTAAGAATCTATATATCATCTACAATCATCTTAGAATCGATTTACTACTTTGAATCATCTTAAGAATCGATATAACATCTACACTGATCTTAGAATCGATTTACTACTTTGAACTATCTTAAGAATCTATATATCATCTACAATCATCTTAGAATCGATTTACCACTTTGAATCATCTTAAGAATCAATATAACATCTACACTGATCTTAGAATCGATTTACTACTTTGAACCATCTTAAGAATCGATATAACATCTACACTGATCTTAGAATCGATTTACTACTTTGAACCATCTTAAGAATCGATATATCATCTACAATCATCTTAGGATCGATTTACTACTTTGAACCATCTTAAGAATCTATATATCATCTACACTGATCTTAGAATCGATTTACTACTTTGAACCATCTTAAGAATCGATATAACATCTACACTGATCTTAGAATCGATTTACTACTTTGAACCATCTTAAGAATCTATATATCATCTACAATCATCTTAGAATCGATTTACCACTTTTAACCATCTTAAGAATCGATATAACATCTACACTGATCTTAGAATCGATTTACTACTTTGAACCATCTTAAGAATCGATATAACATCTACACTGATCTTAGAATCGATTTACTACTTTGAACCATCTTAAGAATCGATATAACATCTACCCTGATCTTAGAATCGATTTACTACTTTGAACCATCTTAAGAATCGATATAACATCTACACTGATCTTAGAATCGATTTACTACTTTGAACCATCTTAAGAATCGATATAACATCTACACTGATCTTAGAATCGATTTACTACTTTGAACCATCTTAAGAATCTATATATCATCTACACTGATCTTAGAATCGATTTACTACTTTGAACCATCTTAAGAATCGATATAACATCTACACTGATCTTAGAATCGATTTACTACTTTGAACCATCTTAAGAATCTATATATCATCTACACTGATCTTAGAATCGATTTACTACTTTGAACCATCTTAAGAATCGATATAACATCTACACTGATCTTAGAATCGATTTACTACTTTGAACCATCTTAAGAATCGATATAACATCTACACTGATCTTAGAATCGATTTACTACTTTGAACTATCTTAAGAATCTATATATCATCTACAATCATCTTAGGATCGATTTACTACTTTGAACTATCTTAAGAATCTATATATCATCTACAATCATCTTAGGATCGATTTACTACTTTGTACCATCTTAAGAATCTATATATCATCTACAATCATCTTAGAATCGATTTACTACTTTGTTCCATCTTAAGAATCGATATAACATCTACATTGATCTTAGAATCGATTTACTATCAGTCAGAAGACTACTTTGCGATCTTAGCAAAGTCTTGCAAACCTCTCTTACGTCATTCATTAAGTGACCCGTGTCCTCGACATTTGAACTTTTGACCTGAAACTAAATTTTCTTTCTAGCCACTCCTAATATGAATGTATACCTGTACAAAATTTGGTGATTCTGTAAAGCATCAATATCAAATTTGCGCCGTTAACCAACGACGCATGACCAACATCATACTGTTTCATATCGGCGCAAATATAACAATTAATATTGATCCCCTGCGCCGCCCACGTTTTGCGTTATTGGTTTGACTGGCGTCTATTGAGTCCCTGATTCCAGGTTTCATTCACACCATATCTAGGCTGGTTTTATTTCAGTCTATCATTGGTAATTTCCACAGTTTTTACACTAGTACCCATTTATACTCAGAGAGAGAGAGAGAGAGAGAGAGAGAGAGAGAGAGAGAGAGAGAGAGGGAGAGGGAGCTGGAGAGGGAGAGGGGGGGGGGGGGGGGGGGGGGGGGGCAAAGAGCGATGAAGATTGCCCAGGTTTCCAACGGCGGTGAGATAGTGAACTGCTGAGCGTGAACCAGGTTCTCCTGCTAAGTAGTCATGAGTCACTACACCAAGCCATCGCCTCCTCCCACGGTTTGACCGTGTCTGGATAGATTTGTATACTTTGTCTGCATGATCACTCTCTTGATGTTCCACGCAGTATCTGATATAAACTGGTTTCACTTTATATCAGAATAATAACCCTACACACCCGAAAATCCATATACGAAATACTATCCACAATCCAAATACTATACGGTTGAATATTTTGAATCTAATTTGACTGGGAGCTGTTGCTGCCTTTTGGCAGCAACAGCTTCAAGTCGAAATAGTTTCAAAATATTCAACCGCTTACCTGTATACATACTTTGAAATTGAGATTTTGGGAGTTCAGCGGTCAAAGCGGTAAGCTCAATTCTTCGTTATTATATTTTCCCATACCTTCATGAATCACGTGTATGTCTGTGGAGTTTGAAGAATGCGTGTTATAAGTACCAACGCCTCTTTACTCGTCGACACCTGAATAGCTTACCTATCTTTTACTTTAAATTATATTTTTCAATTTACACAAATAATGGGATAACGCATAATGGAGCGTTTTGGAGGATGCCACGTATAGTCTCTCGTGGTTTGTGTTTTGTAAGGGATGATATTTTCCCTTTTTATCGGACGGGCCATTCATTCAATCGAATAGGTTCCATTTAAATGTAATTCCTTATAATTTGGGATAGGTGGGAGAACCTACTGACCTATAATAGCTTAACCATGTTCTTTCCGGGGATCTCAGAATCTTGCCCAAGTAATGCATGTGATTGGGCCGTTACTGGACCAATACCGGGCCAATACGTTCCGGTATTGGCCCAGTACTGGCCCAGTAATCCGCGCTATAAGGGCGGTGCACATTCAAGTTAGATAAACATTTTACACACCGGACATATTTTGAAAATAGTATGACTGGAAGTTTTATTCCATACGCCAACAATAACCTTCGCTGAAGCTATTTTCAAACAAATCGTCATGGGCTTAGCTATAGTCTAAAGTAAATAACCTTTACAAAATAAGAGATATAATGGTTAACTAACTGTAAAATGAAATTGAAAAATAAAGATTTGAATTGGAATATATAAAACCGGTTTACCTATTCGTGATGAGATTCAAGTACGTCATCTAATGAATTCCCTCAAATAAACCATTTTACTACTGAATCATAATCGCCGAGAAGTCTCCATTCATGTAGGGTAATAGCCAGTAGTCATATTAAAAGTTGTGTCGAACAAAACGATTGCTCTTTACAATAGCAACAGCTTTTAGAGAAAAATATTTCAAAATGAATGCGGTTCGCGTTCATCCATTAGCGTTTGCAAGAGATGGCCTTGAATGGGGAAGAAATAGTGTTAGGCAGCGCCCACGTCAGATACAGCGCATAAATTGAGATGAGCTACATGTATTTTTGTAGATCTGAATTTATTTCTTGCGAAGAATTCCGTGATTAAACATCAAAATGAAATTGGCACTAAGCTTCATTGTATGCCTGTTGGTAAGTAAATGTAGGCTATGTATGCATGTATATATATACATTTAGGCATTTGATCCTGTCTGTCTGCCTGCCTGCCTGCCTGCCTGCCTGATTGCCTGCCTGCCTGCCTGCCTGCCTGCCTGCCTGCCTGCCTGCCTGGCTGTTGCATTGCCCGCATGTCGCATGCCTACCGCATGGTCCATTGTCAAAAAATTAAATTAAATTATATATTTTCGGCTGAAAGTTGCTGAACGATTGTGTTCAATTCATAATTACTAGGGTGTTTTTAAAAAAAACACCCAATAAAATGGATTTGTTCGTATTGTCCTAAGTACACATATTTTAGTATATTTGATGATGGCATGCATCATGTAGATGTGGCTGCTATAATCACATTTTCCGAGCCTAGTATCCTACTTTATTCTAACAGTTACTCGTTCAGGGCACGACGAGGATACGGCTGACTACTGAGTGGAGTAATCCCGTTCTAGCAACTCCCCGCCAATGACTAGATAAGCTCCAATTATGCGTGCCAATGTTGGGTTCGATCGATCCCCCCCCCCACTATCGTAATCTCAATTTCTAGAAAACTATACAGGTAACCCACCCATAGCAGCAACAGTACCCAGTCAAATTGGTTTCAAAATATTCAACAGAACGTTTATTAAACATTTAGACATACAGTTGGTACAACAACGTCCGCCATCAATTGAGTGTTCGTGACGAACTTAGCTACGTCATTCATGACATAATTCGTTATGATGCCAGCTTACCTGTGGCGTAGTTTATTATGATGCCATATAATTGATTGAGAAACTTGATTTGTCAATGGACCTTTCCGGTTTTAGCTATGCCCCGCCCATCTCTAGCTAAGCTCCACCCACACCTCGCTCGTGTTGGGATCGATCGATCTTTGAACACCCTGAGTATCAATTTAAAAAAACCTACACAGGTAAGCTGTTGAACATTTTGAAACTAATTTGACCGGGTGATGTTGCTGCCCAAAAGCTTTTAGAGCCATCTTTACTTTTCAAACCACGCGACCGTTTTAAGGCCATCATTACTTTTCAAACTCTTGCTCGTTTTATTGGGTTTCGCTCGGTCTTGCTTGGTCGTCAATTAGTGTTAGGCTCGTTTTATAAGTCGAACTTCTCATGTGCCGTGCCAGCTAAATTTGCCTGAAAATGGCAGAGTCCTAACTAGTTCAACATATAAATCAACACGTCGTCATTAGCGCGGCGCGAAAGAACGTTCGACTTATAAAACGGGCGAAGAAGTTATTGGTTTGATTGGCGTCTATCGAGTCCCTGGTTCCAGGTCCCATTCGCGCCATTCTAGACGTGTTTTATTTCAGTCTATTATTAGTAACTCCCTCAGCGTCTACACTGGTACCCATTTATACTCCTGGGTGGAGAGAGGCAACGAGGAGTGAATGAGATTGCCTAGGTTTCCAGCGATCCCGCCTGAGCTACCACCTCCACTATAAAACGGGCCTTAGTGGCTAATCCTTTTTAGTCATGCACTGGTCTTTGAACCGTTCTCTGATTGGCTCAGCTGTTCCATGGTCCCAGCAGATGAAATGTCCATCGCAGATATATACAGCAAGTGGTTTTTCTAGGGTGCCGATTCTTAATGATTATGAAGAAGAAGAAGACGGCCTATGTTTAATTGTAGTACAACGCATGCTTAATAGTCGCTTTAAAAGGTGAGGGTGGTGGTTTGGTGGTGTGGGGGTTTATGATGATGTAGATGTTTGTTACACTCACCCCTTAAAGGAAAGAGGGTATTACGATCGTGTCTGTCTGTCTGTCTGTCTGTCCGCCTGGCTGGCTGCCTGCCTGCCTGCCTGCCTGCCCACCTGCTTGCCTACCTACATACATGCCTGCCTGCATGCATGCGTGCCTGCGAACCTGCCTGCCTGCCTGCCTGCCTGTCTGCCTGACTGTCTGCCTGCCTGTCTGCCTGCCTGCCCGCCTGCCTGCCTGCCTGCCTGCCTGCCTGCCTGCCTGCCTGCCTGCCTGCCTGCCTGCATGCCTGTCTGCATGTCTGCCTGCCTGCCTGCCTGCCTGCTTGCCTACCTACATATCTGCCTGCCTGCCTGCATGCATGCGTGCCTGCGAACCTGCCTGCATGCATGTATGTGTGTTTGTCTGTCTGTCTGTCTCTCTGTCTGGAGCGGCATCTTAAAAACTGCTTATCCGATTTGGCTCAAATCTTAACATAACGAAGGAACATGTCGTGCAAGAGGATCTCCAAGCCTATGTCCTAATCCATATAAAAGAACCTGTATCCTGATCGAACAAAATTCTGGATCTGCTGAAATTTCGTATCTGATTATTTTGACACTGAAAAGGATGTGATCATACACTGGATTCTAGAACTTTGGCCGTGATAAAAAAAATCCTGAAAAATAAATTCGGTGAAAAATTCGGAAAAATGGCACGGGATGCTCTGGAATAATGTATTGCTCTAATTTGTTTTGCTTAATCCTCAGTTTGTTGCGGCTATGAGCCAGGACGAAGACAAAAAAGAAAAAGAAAACAAAGACTGTAATCAAGCGTGTTCTAAGTCGGAAGATTGTAAAGGTGGACGATGCTGTCGAGATCTTGACGGAGCAATGGTGTATGGAGAGACTGCAGGTAATGGATTAACCATTTCATGGAGCAGCCCGCCAAAATTGTCCTCTGCAATGATCTCCATGAATGTCAATTTGCAGGCCAAGAGAATACGGTTCTTTGTAAATCCACAACAAAAATGGCTGGCTCGATAACAATGCAGTTATTCCAGTGGTACATTTACAAAAAATAATCTTCTTTTGGCCTGCAGATGAACATTCAATAAGCAAATATTTAAATGTCCTTGACCAGATTTAGCCATTAAAGGAGTAAAGTATCCACTATCATACGTTACTGCCCAGATAACGCATGTTACTGGGCTTCTAATGGGTCAATGCGGCGTGATATTGGCCCGAAATCGACCCAGTAACTAGCATCAGTCAAGGTGTTATACAGATTTTGGTGTGATTTGGAATGTAACCGCCCGCTACTACTGCCTGATGTATGCTAATCTTTTAATGTCCAGTCATAATCGCTATACGACATGATATTGTAATTATTATTGCATGACGGCATGTTGTCATGGTAAGAAATATTACTGTCTGCTGTGTCGATGACTGATTGATCAAGCTTTAGCCCGTCAACCAACAAAAGCCATCAACATCGAGCATATAGTATTGTAGTTCGGATCGACCGGTCGGGTACCGGCCGTACCAGCTAAGCCGGGTACGTACCGCCCGTCTAGGATTGGTTTCCTGAACACGCCCCTCTGGGGAGAGCTATAAGCGTATATAGGCCTACGGGAGAGAGAGCGTGTCGAAAAACGACTGAGTTCGTTAAAACGCATTATGTGCATGCGCGCGCCGGGATGCTGTTTCTATGGAGCGCGTAGTTGTGACCTAGATAGGATGGCGCTTTTAGTGTACCGAGCTGGTACTCTGTAATCCTAATTGATTATCTGTTCCCGTTAAATCTGGCATTATTCAAGACCAGAATTCGATGGGCTTTCCAAATCTGTAAACCATTTCAAAATCGGTTGAGAAATGGCTGAGTTATCCAGGAAAAACTCTGCTTGATTATCTTCAAAATATTGCCGTGACGTCATAACCACGTGGACGTAAAGCTTCCAGAATATTCTAGAACGTTCGACGACGATAGTATTAGCTGTGCGCTGATTGGCTGTGGCTCGAACGATGATTGGATGAAGCCTGCGCCTGTGACGTCACGGAGAGTATAAAAAGAGAAGCGATCCAGTGATCGAGAGCATCCTCGGCCAGGGGCCGAACAGGTTGGAGCTGGACCAACTACTATCAAGCGCGATGCACGTCTTCTTTCGCTATGTGTCAGGTTTTTATCCCGTAGCGTGCAGTTCACCACACTAAAACAATTTTGTAACTCCCCATCTGGAGTAATTTGGAACTTTTGATAATCGTTCCCGAATACAAACAGCTACATTCGGAACACAAATTTGCGGTGAGGCCTTTGCGGCCTGAAAATGTGAGACTACAGATGTAGAGGCAGGATGTTCTTTGATGGATGACTCGCCGGATCTGCCGGCCACGCCTAAAAGTGGTATTTCAGACGACATCACACCAATCGTGTAGGTTCTTTCAACTTTTGACCGCAGCAAGTAAATTCTGCCCGGTGCGTCTTCAGAGCTGGCTGACGTACCCAGCACCGTGAAGCTTTGTTTTGTATCTTCATTTGCCTCTAACAACCCCCGCTAGTGATTGGGTTGTTTACACCTTCCATCCGTGCCATCGGTGTACGGGAACTTTCTTCACCACGTAGTACTATCGTATCTTTTGCTGACTGCTCGTTAGACATTCTATTAGGTTTACAATGCCGAGTGATGTCCTTCCCCCCTCCATGAACGTTCTTGTGGGAATCTTGTTTGCGGACAACAGCGCGCGAGAACCAACCTGCGGGAACCAACCTGCAGGAACTTTGCAGCTTCCGGAGAGTGCATCCTCTCACGTCGACTACGGATTGATGTGTCAATTTCAGTAACATAGTAGCACTATACAGCAACATTTATATATACAGCATTTTCTCCCGCCACCAACGATTTTTCACTGAGGTCGCTGTCCGTGCTATTTTAGCCCGGCATGCTACCGACGAAACCTTTTCTATTCATCTCGATAGGATAGGTTCAAAATGATTAGAGACACTTTCTTCATTACATACTGTGTAACATACTCTTCTCTTCCGGTGGTGTGATAATCTAGCCCCGCACTTCGGTAAGAATCATAACTCTAAGATTTTGTCTCTCTTCATATTCCTCTTAGCCTTGTGGCTCCTTAATTGTTTGGATGTCCCCATCCGCACCAATGGGCTGATCCGACTCTGAGAAACTATTGGGGTTTCCGAGCGGTGATGGCTAGGGTGCAGTCACATACACATTCCCATGTATCTTCGGATACTTAGTAGTTAGCACTTAAAGCCAATGTAGGAAAGCGCTGCGAAAACACATGTATTAATTATTATTTTATTTACTGACAATCATCCCGCACTGCAGTGCAAAACTGGCAACTTGTATATAAACCTAACGACAGGTTAAACGGTTAGTTCCATAGGACCCGGTGACGGGCGAGATACATATTCTCACCGAATTCTGTCAAAATGTCTGGGCATGATATTTAGATCTGCCACGCCCTTACGGGAAGGACATTTACGGTGTGCATTCGTCTCTCTTACCCCCACCATAACGATAGGAGATATGGCCTAATAATGCTTTCGTGAAATGTAAGTCTTGTAATGTTTCATGTGGTTACGGGGCAGGATGTCCGGATTCTCACCCAGTTCGGAGATCTCGCTAAGTAACATGTATGAGCACTGTCTACAGTATTGATGTCCTCGGGCATCTGTTCTCCGTGACAGCCGTGTCTAATAGCTAGGTAGATATCGGCCAGTTGGGGCCTAAACTAATTCTTGTCTTGAAAACAACTAAAAGGAATTAAGCAAAGCAGAAGCCCCGCAGAAATAAAGCGGCAACTACTAACTCATCATATTAGGAATCACATAAGACGGTGGTGAAGGAATCCATCAGGAATCTTCCGTTCCGTCTTCACGTAAAACAGTACGCACCCCTATAGTCATAATCTCACTAGGTATGGTCTTTTCTTTCTACAGCATTTTCGTTTGAAATATTAGAGTGGGCCCATTTTTTTTGCCTACTATTCTTCTCCCGCTTTAAGCTGTGGCGACACCTTCCTGAGATGGAGGCCCGCGCAAGGCACTTGCCTTTCGCAAGGATTCAGTGATGACGGTCCATGCCAGGATAATACTCCTCACCCAGACTAGCACTAGGAGTAGTGCCCGCGTGAGGCACATCACATTTTCGTCTGAGATAGCCTTCTTCCTATCAGCTTAGAGGTATAATAACTTATATTAAGTTAAATAGCTATGTCTCGTGTACGGGAGCCTCCCTTGCGGGGATACCTCTGCGGACCTACGAGTCTGTGTGGTACCTCCGGGAGCCCCATGTTTAAAAGTTCATCTACCTGTCTCTATGTCTTGTATTTCCGTATGCTCTTACTGTAGTTTTTTCTAGCATATTTTCAATTAGTTAGGTAAACGCATTGTATAGGCTTATATTTTTAGGTCACCAAATCAAATCTTGTAAGTCCATAGATCAAGAAATTGCTATGGACAGGCATACTGGTGACAGAAATTCTTGGGATGAGACCGTTGTGTTTAATGTTCGCGACAATGGTTGCATGGCCCCACCGGAATGATTGAGTTCCACCGGCCTTAGGAGCCGGTTTTTGTTTCCCGCAGGGCAGTCTCGTTCAAGGTCCATCACCCCGAGACCAGATGCTAACCAGCGTCATCACTCGTCATGCACTTGCGGCGCGGCGAGTCGACATGCGACATCGGAATGGCCCGACACTACCCAGCGAGCTACAGTATGATAACCCAGCTTACTGGGCTGGTATTGGAGCATTGCAGTCCGCTACTCACCCGGTACCAGCCTCGTCACTGCGCTATTCGGTTATAGAATCTACCAGGAGATACATGCGAGTAGCAAAGGTGTGGCGAGGATTAATTGCCCATATATAGAGTCCCAAAAGGGCATGGGTTCTGGTGGGCGTTCTTGTACAAACACGTCTACCAAAACCCGCTCCTTTTGGCACTCCATTCATGGGCAATTAAGCATCAACTCCTCGAATTCACGTGGCTTGTAAGAGCCAATCAAAAGGCCTGGCAATCGCAAACCTGTGGGTAATGTCAGTGATGATCAAGATGTGAGAAAGACAGTTCTAGTTATTGATTTCTTTATTTTAAAAATGGCTACCTTGGTCATGTAATATTCCTCTAAGATATTATAAATTCATTGTGTCATCTTCCTCTTCTTCCAAATCTATGTAAATCAGGTAAATCCCTTGATATACCTGTAAGGTACGTGTATTGCTGCACGTACACAGTAGGACAGCGAATAGTAGAGTAATTAAAACACCCCTTACTACTAGTAATAGTACTAATAGTGCTATCAGTATAATGAAAACAACCATTACTACTAGTACACAGAGATGGTCACTCTAGCTCGCTCTGTCACAGAATGAGCAACAAAGCCACATACCACTATTTATATCAGCCTCATCTTGCAAACAATAAGAGAATATGATTTTTGAAAATTTACCACTGGAGTAACTGGCTCTGTTACTGAGCCAGTCACTACAGGGGTACATTTTCAAAAATAGTCTTCTCCCAGCCGACAAATAGACACAAGCTAAGAAAGAACTGGATTTTCTTGACCATTTTCATGGTCAAGCCAGCCAAAGTGGCCTTGAGTAATGTTCATTTGCACGACAACAGAAAGTTATTTTTGTAAATTTTATTGTAAAAATTAATAGTTTCTTGAAAGATCATCACTCTTAAAGGGTTAATTGATAGACGTAGAATTTTGAGCACTTTGAGGTGCCGGTGACACAAGAGGGGTTAACTTCGAAATTTTCATCTTTACATGGGGTCAATCTATCTCAGTTTCTGGAGCAGGTGATGTATTTTATGGTCACGGGCCAGCTATATCACTGAAGGATTGTGCTCACGGATTCATATTCTTTTCTCAAGGCTTGACAAGTGATTTAACCCTCTTATATCAACAGAGCATCAAAGCGCCCAGGATGCAACTCATATCAATTAACCGTGTAATTGCCAAGACTTTTCAATAAAATTATAATGTTTGCAGGCCAAGGGAACGTTTTTGTAAATTTACCACTGAAAATTACAAAAATATCTTTCTGCCCTCAGCCAACTTCAGAGAGCGTGTTTGACCAGGTTGACCGCTAAAGGGGAAATTGTTAAGAAAATCTTTTGATTAGCCAGCGTCTATTTGCAGGCCAAGAGAATCGTATTTCCGAAAATGTTGGTCCCAGGATGATTCATAATAAAGAAATATTAGTTACCTCTCAGGGATGTGGAAATTGTTTGAGTGTAGCTTTCTTGACCATCTCACGTTTTCAGCACTAACTGATGATCGCTAGCAACGCCACTCTGGTCAGTTCTTGTGGGGTCACGTGACATCATGGACTGGTAGAACACTGGTATACAGTAGCCCTCGTCTCGGTCATGCATCAAGTTTGTCTAGGGCTGTTTTTGGAGCTTGGGATAAGTTCGTCAAAGGATATCTTTTCCTCATCTATGAAAGTCCATGTCGTTGGCATATTCCATTGCTAGCAGCATACCCAGTATGGACAGTGGGGAGTTTGGTCTTGTGGAATTCTCCCACACAGATTTCAATGGAGCAGCAAGGTAACAGGTGAAAAGCACAGGGGATAGACCATCTCCCTGTGGGGAGCCAATTGATGTCTCAAACACTACAGACTTCACTCACTTGACTCATACTCTCAGCTTGGTGTGTGTACGTAGAGATCTCACTAGTTGTAGCTCATCTTCATTGCCACTGGTCGGATGTAGCATCTAGGATCTTTGAATTGTCTCGAGGACTCGTGACATGGCAATGCCCATTTTGTGGAAATCTCAGTGCTTGGACATGACTTCTGACTCAAGCATGCATTGAGCCCATATAATGTATGTGTAGCTGCATCCATTTTTAAAGCCAATTTGACATGCTCCGATGAAGTCATCGATCTTTTCGCAGATGCGGCATAAAGTAACATTGGATATGATTTTCTGTATGCTGTTGAGGAGCACAATGGGCCACAGATTGGCTGGGTTGGGGCATATGGCTTCTTGGGCTTGGTTAGCACAATAAGGGTGCCTTACACCATCGATGGGAATGTAGTGCATAAATTGAATTGATTAGGTGTGTGATCGGTTTTGAGATGTCACTTGCTTATATCAATAGTTCATTGCTCATGCTTATGGGACCGGATGCACGTCCATGTTTCAGTGCTTTGAGTGTCTTTTCATCTTCTGGTGTTTAATTGGTGTTAGTCATGGGCTAGGGTCTCCTGAGAATAGGTTCAAGAGCCAATCATCATGGTGAGTGAATTGGTCCTTGAACCATTCTCGAATTTCTTCGGCTTTACCCTTGTCAGTCCCAATAAGGTGTCCTTTAGAGTTGTGTACATTGAGTGGTGCTGTGTTGTCAGTAGCTCGCAGGGCTCGGGCTGCCCAAAATATCCTGTGACAATCATCCGTGGCAGTGATTTCATCTGCCAGGGTGTCAGCTTTTTCAATGGCAAGATTAAGCGTTCGCTGATGAGGTGCAGAATGCCATTGAGTTCTCTATGTAGTTTGGTGCAGTCTTCACTGTGGCCACTTTGATAGATGCACAGCCATAATACTTTCTGCTCTGCTGATTGTTGTCATCAGTAATATCTGGTTGCTCATATATGGAGTACCATAAAGGGGTGGATTTGGTGGCCGTGTTTGTACACGAAAACTCACCAAACCCGCCCCTTTTTCGCACTCCATACATGGGCAATTAAGTTCCACCCGCTCGAAATCACGTAACGTGTGAGGGCCAATCAAAAGGCGTGTCTATCCCACCCCATTACTCTACTCTAGTCTGCGCCACAGAATATTATTAGACTCGATCAAAATCTTGAGCGATGTTGTTTTCGCGAAACAATCTTTCTCTCTAACTCCACGTTGCATCAAGCCCAAATTTCTAAAGCCTTGCAGCAAGGAAGTTTATAGGAAAACAGAACATGGCTGCTAGGAGCCAATCAAAATTGAGGATGTGTTATCCAATGGAATGTAACTGCCAAAATTGTCGAATACACGTCGTACCTGCTGATCGCGATTTGGTAGTCAAGCGAACCCGTGTTTATATGATTCCACCACCAAAATCCGTCCGCGTTCTCAGACTCCACCCTATGCCGATTCTGATATGACGGGTGAGACCCGGCATATCAGAATCGCTATAGGGTGGAGTCAGACAACTCGAGGTACATCGAAATGTGAATAATCTAGCATACTATACCAGCGGTGTAGTTTTAAACTACACTCGATGACCTCAGAGAACATTAATGTTGATTAAAAGAATTCTTTTTTCGCTAAAATGATGAATATCTCAGGAACAGATGAGCTGATTTTAATTCTGTAAACGAATCCGTGTGGAGGAAGCTATTCTGCGATTTGTACATCACTTTGCCAGCTGGCGCTCCCAGAATGGATGAATCCAGTTTTAGCTATGCCCGCCCATCTCTAGCTATTCTCCGCCCACGCTTTACCCGTGTTTGGATTGATCAAACCCTGAACTCCCTGAATCTCAATTTCCAGAAAACTATACAGGTAAGCAACAGTGCAAATTAGTTTCAATATCCACAGCGGAATTTGACGCACTATTAAGCAGTTAGGACGGAGTTAAATACGTTATTCATGGCGCAATTAGTTGTGACGTCAACCTACATGTGACGTAATTCATTATGACATCATATATTTGACTAATAGATTGATTCCTCTATTACGCGAATCACGAAAACAGATGAAAATTGCCTTTTCTGCAATTGCGGGAACGTTTTTACAAGCATCATGGGGAGACTCTAAAGGCAAGGGACCCTTGTAGTTTATCCATCAATCATATGACGTCAAAATCACTAACGTGACGTGTAGGATGCGGTCATAATTAATTACGTCTCATGAATGACGTATGTACGTTCATCACGAACGCTTAATTGATGACGGACTAAGCGCAGTTATACGAATTGTATGTCTTTTCTATTTAACAAACATACTGTTGACTATTTTGAAACTAATTTGACTGGACGCTGTGGCTGCCTATTGTATAGTTTTCTGGAAATTGAGATCGATCCCAACACGGGCGAAGTGTGGATAGAGCTTAGCTAGAGATGGGCGGAGCATAGCGAACACTAGATTTATCAAGTGTGCTAGACCACTGCCAACTTTCAAGTCATTCTTTCGGGGTTGAAATATTGCTCCAGAACATTTCCTATAAGGAAACACTGGCCTGGAAAAACAGATTCACGAAAGCAATTGGCTTGATCAATCTCTAAATGTGGTACCAAATGAAATAAATATAGGGCGTAAAGGTTGCTCAAATCTCAAATCGGTCGGAGTAAAATATTTTGGTTGTCATATTTTTTTCCAACTTTTCTTAGTAAGGCGAGTAAATTTCTTTCAAAGACGAAAACTGATCATTTTTACCAAACACGATGTCATCTAATATGCATATTTTGACGCGTATAATGAAAGAAATGAATTTTAGCTATTTCCCGTCCATCTCTAGCTAAGCTCCACCCACGATGTTCCCTTGTTGGGATCAATCGGCCCCTGCACTCTCTGAATCTCAAGAATTTCCAGAAAACAGTACAGGTACACTGTTGAATATTTTGAAATTAATTTGACTGGGTCCTGTTGCAATGTCAGTAACAGCGCCCAGTCAAATTAGTTTCAAAATATACAACAGAATGTTTATTAAATAGTAACGACATACAATTCGTACAACTTAACGGACTTTTAAGCGTTTATGGCGGGACTAATTAGGTCATTCATGACGTATTTCATTTTGACGTCAGCCTACATGTGACGTAGTTGATTATGGCCTCACATGATTGACTGAGAAACTGGATTCATCAATTAAGGCGAGTTCACTATTGCAATCAAAGAAAACCGCTAACGTTTACGCCATTTAGGTGTGACCTGGAAATCATATGTTGATATGGAATATCTTTGGTCAACTGGAGTTCATTTCCGCCAAAAAACAAAACTTAAATTTAACCCCAGTTGCTGACCTTGACCTTTGACCTCAATATGAGTAAACGTCTTTGGGACCCCTATGGTAACATCCTAACCAGGTGTGATGGTGATCCGATCGAAAATCTTAATTGTAGTCGCAGTTCAAAAATCAATACTGTACATTGGCATACATTTCCTATGGAACATAGAACCATTGGGCAAATCCAAAAATATGTCGACGCTTCAAGTTGCTCGGCTGTAGTAGGACTTGCATTCCAAGATTTCAACCCAAGAATAATAAGATGGACGAAGGAAGAAAAATCCTTAAAGCGATGCTAATCTCATCCCAAATGTTGTATTACTCTGATAGATTCTCATTCATATCCTGTCACATTACCTTATCTGTATCACAATTATCTGCTTTGTTATATCATGTAAATGCTGAACAGCGATCGCCACCGTTTTGTCTCCTTAAGCAACAGTGTGTGGTCATATAAGTGCCAGTATATTTCATTCTTTATTATATAATAAACATCTTGTAGAATATTTTGAAATTAATTTAACTGGAAGTTGTTGCTGCCTATGGCAGATTAGTTTCAAAATATTCGCTGAATTTACCTGCTTTTACACCACTTGGCCAAACTATACAAGTCACCTCGATGACTTAGACTACATACCGAGGCAGACACGCTAGGGTTTTCTGATTGGTTGAAAGGTTACGACAGCCATCATAGGCTGTAGAAATTATCAACATTTAGTTACTAAAGCCTGAATATCTGTCATCGTCGGCATGATATAAAGCTAAAACGCCAGGATGGATTATGGGTGGCAAATTCTTTCACCTGAATGGTTACTATAAGATACGGTGATGTTCACTTTAAAAGATTTATGATTATAATCATCAGCTTTAACTCGCAGATTAATAATAATTTATCGAATGTGTTTCAGATGGCACGTGCCTTCTGGGAAAGGCGACAGGTGGAGAGCTCTGCGATCAGAAACATTGCCACTGTGGACAAGGTTAGTCAAGCACGCCCTAAAACCCTCATAGATCCATCTATGATTGATCCAGTACCGTTCCAATAATCTACGTTATTCAAGTATCTTTTCTGGTCAAATTCTAGTGGTTCCAAGTTGATCGAAAGATCATGCGCAACCCCTGCCCGCCCACCCGCCCGCCGGCCCGCCCGCACGTGCATGCACGCGCGCAAGCACGCACGCATACACACATCCATCCATCCATCCATCCATCCATCCATCCATCCAACCACCCACCCACCCACCAACCCACTCACCACAATTCACCCGCCCACGATCTGATCGTCCACCTGCCCGCCCGCCCACCCGCCCGCTTGCCCACCCGACTGTCACCCGTCCACTCACTCGCTCATGCATTTATTCATTTCTTTGCGTGTATTCTTTACTAGGTTTTAAGTGCTATTTAGATGGAGAGTCTGATGAGTATAGGTGTTTCCCGGAGTTGGAAGAAGATGATGAAGAGCCCGAAAAATAGAGCTTCGAAGAAAACGAAAAGACAAAATGATCCTCTTTGAGAAGAACCACGGGAACAATAATACTATTACTATATTCATAACTGTTTATTCCATAGTTAATCCTTTGAACCTCAAAGGACCAAAACTTAAAATTCCTTTACGATTTAATTATTGTTAGGTAGATTTTGTATTTTGAAACTAATTTGACTGGGAGCGGTTGCTGCCTATGGCAGCAACAGGTTCCTGTCAAATAGGTTTCAAAATATTCAACAGCTTACCTGTGCGATTTGTTTTGAAGTTAGTATGCTGTGAATTCAGGATTTAAAGGATTGCTATTAGTTTCAATTCATAGGGTATTAACCTACATCTTTTATAACTACTGTCTGTTCCGTTTCCCGATCTCTTATCCGTAATTTACCATCTCTCTCTTAGATACCGCCTGACTGCTAATGATACAGATATTGGTGTACAAATAGTGAAGGAGAAATAAAGAGAGTACGCAGGTTACTGGGTCAGTATTGTAGCAATGCCCATCCCAGCAACCTGCGTTATCAAGGATGTGTATGACGAAGCTTAAGACGATCTTGTGTTGTTTTTTAAATTTAATTATCTCCCCGCGTCCAATGCCAGTAACGCACATACGCATGTACGCACTTACGCATGCTCGAACAAGGCCTACACGCCGCTTTTACCGCTGCCCCTCTTCTCCTCAGGAAATGCATGGGCGTAAGAATTAATCAAGACGAACAATATGGATATCGTCAACAATCTGATCCACGGTAGCGATTCTCGCTGTACCAGTATCGTTATTATCGGCTGGTGTCGTCTCAGCAACCGATACGGATGTTCAGTATTGCCACTTATTTCAACGGTTTGGGTATAAAACGCGAGCCATGTCGGAAAAACGGCAGTAACAGAAGTTTGAGGCAGAATATCTCCATAACCACTAGGCCGATTGTCACCGAATTTGCTGTGCAAATGTGACAATGACTCATAAATATGACGCCCTAAAACCCTTTAATATAGGCAGTCCGTTATGAGTAATGGCCTGCTGACCAGGGCCACCTCCTAGCGAGCCAGTGGTTTTTGTAAGCGTGTTTTCTCGGGGGAATATCGCGGGCCGGGAAAGCATACTTTAAGTAAATATGTGACGTAGTTGATTATGACATTATATGATTGACTGAGAAACTAGACTAATCATTTCGTAAGGGTGTGTCTTTGGGCTGTGGAGATGGAGCCTATTGTTGTAGCCTTATGCCCCAAGCGGTATAAAGAGGGCAAGCACACTTTAACGTCAGAAAACCAATGTAACTTTCCAGTTTAGCTATGCCTCGCCTATCACTAACTAAGATCCACCCACGCATTGCTCGTGTTGGGATCAATCCTTGATCTCCCTGACTATCAATTTTCAGAACACTATACAGGTAAACTGTTAAATATTTTGAAACTAGTTTGACTGGGCGCTGTTGCTGCCTATATGGCAGCAAACGCGTCCAGTCAAATAAGTTTCAAAATATTCAACAGAATGTTTATTAATTGGTAAAGACATAGAATTCGTACACCGTGTCAAACTATTAAGCATTAAAGATAGACTATATCGAGTCTTTCATGACAGCATGAGTATGACGTCATCATACACGTCACGTAGTTGGTTATAACGGCATATGAAGTCATATGATGGATGGATAAACTTGGAAAGGTCGATTAGACAACGCAAGCACTTCAGTAAATTAAGTGTGTTCGAAATTGCTCTAGAAAATATCGTGATAAATCGTGCTAAAAATCGCGATATATCGTATGTTCAAATGATTGACAAATCCTTACTGGGTGAAGTTTAATCGATCTTAACAAAATACACACATTAATAATAGTATCAATTCGAATCAGTATCAAACTGCTAGATATTTTGAAATTAATCTGACTGGAAGATGTTGCTGCCTATGACAGTTAAAGTAGTCAAAATATTCGACATGTTGCCGTAAATTGTTCATGATTTTTCGGATTTCGCTAGCCTAGTAGTATCATAGCAAATCGTTCTTTGTAATCGAATGGTAGAAATGTGCGCCCATGATATTATCATGTTAGGATTAAGCTCCTATACAGCATTGTACTAATCATACGCCAACTCACATAGCTACCTAGATCCGCGTAATGGACCGTTCCATTTTAGCTATGCCCCGCCCATCTCTAGCTAAGCTCCACTCACACCTCGCTCGTGTTGGGATAGAACGATCTCTGAACTATAAAGTTATAGAAAATTATGCAAGTAAGCTGTTGAGTATTTTGAAACTAATTTAACTGGGTGGTGTTGCTGCTAATGGCAGTAACAGCGCCCAGTCAAATTAATTTCAAAATATTCAACAGCATGTTTATTAAATAGTAGAGACATACAATTCTTACAATGTGTCGGACTATTAAGAATGAAAGACAGGCCTAATAGAATCATTTATGATATAATGATTATGACGTCATCCTACACGCCGCTTAGCTGGTTATGACGTCATATGACGTCATTACTCTGGAAATGTACACAGGACGAGGCCTATAACGTAGTTATGTAGTAGAGGAAGTCGATCAGACGTCATAGTTAAATACATGAACGCCGCATGTTAGCTGACGTCATAATTACAAATGACGTAACTCCATCACGAAAATCTAAAACACCAGGAAGTGTACGTATTGTATGTCTTTGATGAATTTACAAAGACATAAACATTCTGTGAACATTTTGACACTAATTCGACAGGGAGCTGTTGCAGCCATTTATAAATTATAAATCTATTCAAATGAGCATACAAAGTTGGTGGAGTTTGGCAAGGAATGGCTGTGGCATAGTTATAAATGGGCCCACTTACTGCGAGAACACAACACCACTAAGTGTCGCATTGTCAACGTATATGGTTCAACTACCGAAAAAAACAAAGAGAATCCAGCATTACTAGATTCCTTCTATGCAAAAATGAGCTCAGCCATTACAATCCCAGCTAGATGGCAGCTGTTCGTGTGTGGAGATTTCAACTCCAAGCTGGGTAAACTCGGAATTGCGCACAAAAGTTCAGGGCTTGGCTTATGCATGTGATTGCATGGAGAGGGGGCACGCAACAGCAATGGATATGCACTGGTGTTATTCCTTAGTTCCAATGACCTATGTGCCACAAATACGGCTTTTAAACACCCATGCCGTCACCGGACAACATGGATCGGACCATTGCTGATCGCAAAGCCCCAAAAGGTTCTAAAGCTACAAAATCTGTCTTCAATCAGATAGACTTCATACTATGCAAGACAGAAGTAAAACCCCTATTTCGGAATGCTCGTTCATATGGAGGCACAGACCTCAATTCTGACCATAAGCCAGCCATTACACGTCTTCAGATGAACTATCTCTACCTAATGCATAAAGGCCATACAAGGCAAGGGGGTAAAATCACCTACAACCTAACCAAGCTCATCAGCGACACTGACACTCAAATGTCGTACACAAAGGCCCTCGGGGAGAAGATATCTAATATCGACGTCAGCTCCGATCCGAACCAATCCCTAACCAAATGGTGAAATCTATGGAATCATCAGCTATCAGCACCATAGATGTTCTTGAAAACAACAGAACTAGTTATACTGACAACCTCTAGTAGCAAATCTGTCAGCAGCAGAGCAGAAAGCGTTACGGCTACACATCTATCAAAGTGGCCAAAGT
>CM067365.1:44570325-44610198 GCA_034401795.1 Chaetoderma sp. LZ-2023a
ACGACACGACGATGTTTGGTTTAAACTAACGTGTACACGTGTGCTGGTATTGCTCCAAATGCACACCCCTATACTCAACTCATCCACCAATTCTTTCCTGACTGCGTCCATAACTTTTCTTTGATATCTTTCCGGAATCCAGATCGGCACTAAAATCTAAACATTTTGTCTCGCTCACATACCCATCATTTCTACCAAGTTTGATCAGAATTAGTGCAATACTTTTTAGATATCCTGTTAATAGACAAACATTCGGTAGTGGATGTAACGGTGTGAACAGGCAATCAACACAGTTACTATTACAACCTATGTGGTATGAATAAGATGACATACACAGTCCCTAATTCAACTTCACAGCTAAGAAAAATTATATTAATTAAAGCATAATGAAATCACCATATGTTAAGATTTATTTCATTTCTTTACATCTATGCACACAGTTTAAGCCTCTAAAAGCATACCGTTTTATCCATTTTATTTTGGAGCATTTTGCTGTAAATATGCACCTTTAATATATGACATTTCAGTGCTTCATGTAACATTGCCACAGGCGATAATGAGGCGGAGAAGGATATAGAAGACAATACCGCGACGCGTGCGATTCCGCCATTGTCAAAATGAGCTAGCGCGCAAGTTTATAGTTTATATCGTGATTTCTTTTGCGCTTAGTCGCTATAGATCGTGTAGCTGTCGTGTCACAGTCGTCCAACGTCATGCTATGGCGATACGACCACGATACGGCAGACTCTATCTCGGCCTGAAGACGACGAAGACGACGACGACGACGACGACGATGACGGAGAATGCAATAGATAAAAAGCATTTCAATTGACTTTTCTTTCAAACAAAACATCATCTTGTCGTTTCACAGGACTTGTCCATTGTAACTGTCTAAAAGGGGCTAAGCTTGTACTTACATGAGACCAGATATATGATGTATTCTCCAGTTCCGATACAGCATGGAAATACACGTGCTGAGCACTCCTCATCACTTTGACATTCCGAACCTACTGGTAATGCAAACTGCAGAGAAAGAACATTAACAAGGAATGCAAAAAGTTCATCATCGTCATCGTCTTCATCATCATCATCAGCAGCAGCAGCAGCAGCAGCAGCAGCAGCAGTAGCAACGGCAGCAGCAATAACAACAACAACGACAACAACAACGACGACAAAAACAACAACAGCAACAACAACAACAACAACCACAAAAACAAAAACAACAACGTATAACACCACCACCACCACCACCACCACCATCACCACCACCACCACCACCACCACCACCAACAACAACAACAACAACAACAACAACAACAACAACATCATCATCATCATCATCATCATCATCATCATCATTACCAACAACAACAACAGCAACATCAACAACAACCTCAACACGAGTAACAGCAACAACACCAAAAACAGCAGCAATGACAAGAACAACAACAACAACAACAACAACAACAAAAACAACAACAACGACGAGGACGACGACGACGATGACGACAAGAACAACAAGAACAACAACAACAACAACAACAACAACAACAACAACAACAACGACAGTGCTAAGAGCAAAAACAGCAACAACAGCAACAGCAACAGCACCTGCATCCGAGAAAGCACATTCAGGCGGAATGCAATAAGATCATCATCATCATCATCATCATCATCATGATCATTACCATCATCATCATCATTAGCAGCAGCAGAGGCAACAGCAACAGCAGCAACAACAACATCAACTATAATAACAACAACAACAACAACAACATCATCACCATCATCATCAACAACAACAACAACAACTGCAGCAACAACAACAGCAACAACAACTGCAACAGCATCAATAACAACAACACCAACAACAACAACAACAACAACAACAACAACAACAACAACAGCAACAGCAGAAGTTGCATCATCATCGTCATCATATTCTTCCTCATAAACATTATTACCAATATCACCACCACCACCTCCACCACCACCACCACCAACTCATTATCATCATCATCATCATCATCACTATCATCATCATCATAATCATCATCATCATCATCATCATCATCATATGATAATTTCCATCACAACCACCACAGCCACACCACCATAGCCGCCACCACTACCACCACCACCATCATCATCATCATCGCTCCATCATCATCATCATCATCATCATCACCATCATCATCCGCCATCACCCGACCACCGTCACAATTATCATCATGCCATGATTAATCGGAAAGTTTACTCACCACGGTGTACGTCAATAGTACCTGGAATAAGAAATAATAATATCTCAACATTCTCAGGAATGTACATGTACAGTCATAGGACTAACGTCTCATACATTGGGGAATCCAGTTGTAGCTATGCCCCGCCCATCTTTAGCTAAGCTCCCTGAACTGCCTGACTATCAGTTTCCAGAAAACTATACAGGTCAGTTATTGAATATTTTGAAACTGATTTGACCGGTTGTTGTTGCTGCCTATTGCAGCAACAGCGCCAAGTCAAACTAGTTTCAAAATATTCAACAGCATGTTTATTCAATAGTAAAGACAATTATGCGTTCGTGACTAACCTAATTACTTCATTCATGACGTCACTAATCATGACGTCATCCCACACGTCACGTAGTTGCCTATGACGTCATTTGACTGATGGATAAACTGGAAAGGTCCATTAAAGAAAGCTGTAATGTTTTTAAATTTTTGATTATTACTTAGTCAATGGGCACCAACGAGAAGCGCGGACGCCTTTTTGGTTTGTAATCGGCATATTATTTGAATATTTTCTGTGCTGGTTGGAAATTTTGGAATAAAATCACAGCGTCCACTGCTTGCTCGCTCATTAACTGGTAAGATTTTGAACAGTAAATATTTGTCGACTGCGTCAATCCAATATGAGGGGCAGGAAATGGAGGATGTATCTGAAGCTGTGTGCGGTCACGTGTTCTCCAGAAGCTGGATGCTGTATCTGATGTTGTGTGTTTACTATTTAATAAATATTCTGTTTAATCTTTTGAAACTAATTTGACTGGGCGCTGTTGCTGCCATAGGCATCAACAACGCCCAGTCAAATTAGTTTCAAAATATTAAATAGATTAATTGTATAGTTTTCTCGAAATTGAGATTCGTGGACTGCAGGGATCGATTGATCCCAACATGGGCGACGCGTGGTGGAGCTTAACTAGAGACGGGTGCTGCGCGTAGTTAAAACTGGATTCCGCCATTATTATGTTGCAACTTTGAACCCTAGTGTCACAGTATCACAAGGATTTTTCCTATTTTGTCTTGCACGTTCAAAGGGCTAATGGACCCTTCCAGTTTTATGCCAAGCCCCGCCCACCTCTAGCTAAGTTCCATCCACCCTTCGCTCGCATTGGGATCGATCGATCCCTGAGCGCCCTGACTATCAATTTCCAGAAAACTATACAGATAAGCTGGTAAATATTTTGAAACTAATTTGACTGGGTGCTGGTGGCAGCAACAGCGCCCAATCAACTCAGTTTCAAAATATTCGACATAATCTTTATTAAATAGTATGCCCAAAGACATACAATTCGTACAACTACGCATAGTCCGTCTTCAATTATGTATTCGTCACGTACTTGTCTACGTCAATCATGCCGTCATTATGACGGCATTGATTATAATGTCATTCTACAACTTACGTATTTAATTATGACGTCATATGATGGATGGATAGAGTGGACAGGTCCTTTAGCAACAAAATACGTTGAACACGTCTCATAGGATATTTACTGTGAAGAACGTCGCTATTAGCAACAGCCGCGACATCTTGAAAAATAAAACTCTTTTCTCAGGATTTTAAACAAAGTATATATAGCCTTATCAACTAAATAAAATAGATTTTTAACGGCAACCTAATTCCCGAGGAAAGAATGTTTGTTGTTAACACCCGTAACTCTACAAGCCTTATCTCTCGTTTATAAAGCGGTCAACAGCTGGGTCTAGCAAGGATAGGCCGGCATCCGTCTTTGATATCTCAACACGCGCATTGCGACACTTAAATGACCTGGTCGTGACGAAAAATCTTCAAAAACTGTAAAATATGGCGAATAATAGGGTTACCTTACGTCCTAATATTCCCGGATTCGCTCTCTTTCTCGGGTCCATAAATCTTCGTCCGGGAGATGTATTTCATAACATTACAAAATTTAAATCAACAACGTAATGCATCCTGTCGCTCAAATGACATTTTCGCCGCCATTGACCTGTACCTTTTTCCTTTAGCGCTGCCACTGATACTTAAATCATCATATTCCGTCTTATGAACAACACATACCAAGGTCATGTTTACAGTTGTGACTCGACTCGTGTTTGTCTGTTAGTCGCTTGGGCATATTTTTTGACATTTCTGACAAAACCTCATATAAACTATAGCGCACTACGCTCGTCCTTATCTAGTGTTGCGCCAATTTGCAACGTAGTTTGACGATTCATAACTTCATTTGAATTATACATAGCTGATTCCAACATAGGTTTAATGTTGATAAAAAATAATATTTCTTTTCATCCTTTTCGACAGTGACCGAAGGTAAACTCATCGGCCATCTTGGAGTCATATAATTGTGGAACAACAGACCCGTGGAAGTGATGTTACGGCTTGGTTGTTGGAGCCATATGGCTATATGCACAGCCACCATGATCATGGGAGGTCGCAGTGCGGCCGTGGTGCGGGTGCAGTGCCTCACATACACATGCGATCTCCCATGAGCTTGGTGGCTGCATGTATGGCCATATGGCCCCGACAACCAAGCTGTGACATCATTTCCAAGTTCAAGCGGTCTGTTGTCGTGGCTAGCCCCTAGTCAAATTGTTTTTCAAATACTCAACAACTGACCTATAGGGTTGTGCCTGCGTTGAAATCCGTATTTAAATATTTCATAAGCTATACAAAGAAAAGAGAAGAGGAATGTAAATTCTAGAATATTGATTATTTACGCCTTGCATCACCTTTAGAATAAGCTAGGTATTGACTGAGAAGTCACCAGGAGGTTAGAATAAATACTGGATTATTGAATTGTTATTTGGTGGGTGTTCTCTTTAGCATAAGCTAGGTATTGGCTGAGAATCCCCCAGTAGAGACGAGTAAATCCTGAATTATTGATTGTTTTTCTTTGCTGTGTAGCCTCTATAGCTGTACTGTCTGCGTGAGGTTACCATGGCACCACGCAAACCATTCAGATCTATCGACCAATCAGAATTGAAGACTCCCCACAGGGAGCAGCTTGAGTGCTATACATGCGGGAGAATTTGTTATAATATTGCAGTGTGCCATAATTTCTTATTGTAATGGTGATATTCCCCTTCCCTCTTTAAGCTTGAACAGGCCTGAGCATTGTTCCACGCGATGCAAGAGATATGCCAAGTTTGTTCAAGAGAACTTGATTGACCAAATGCTTCGGCGGCCATCTTGGATGACCTAGTTTTCGCCAAAATGAGGTCTTCTCCAGAACCGCTGAAGGGAATAGTCCGAAATTTGGAAAATATGATTATGGACGAAGGGCTATTAACGTTTATGCAAGTGAAGTTGATCCGCCAAAAACATGGTCGCCATGGGCCAATCAAACTGTAGAGTGTTTGACGGCCATATTTGATTTTTTTATTTGATGAATTTTGAGGCCGAAATTGGTTTTATATATATTTTTGGATACTCTGATCTCAAATTTACCATTTTCAATACTGTCGGATAAATGGTTTGGCGGCCATCTTGGCTCATTTTCTCGCCAAAGCTTGTATACTAAAGCAATGGGAACTTTAAAATGTCTTCTTCTCGAGAACCACTGTCTCGATTTCAATTGTATTTGACAGGAACAATCCTTAGCGTATAGAGATTCAAGTTTGTTCAAATCAAGTTGATCGGCCAATTTGGCAGGCAGCCATCTTGGATTTTGGTCGATTTTTAGAAATATCGTTAAAAAACTTAATCTCCGAAGCCGCTTGAGGCATCGATTCAAAACACGTGAAATATTATCTAGGGAAAGAGATGAACCAAGTTTGTTAATGGAACTTGATTGGTCAATATTTCGGCTGCCATCTTGGATGACATAGTTTTCACGAAAACGACTTCTTCAGAACCGCTGAAGGGGTCGGGCCGAAATTTGGGAGATATGATTACGTACTAAGAGCTATTACAGTTTGTTCAATGAAAGTTGATAAGTACGAAAATATGGCCACCATGGACCAATCAATATGTAGCGTGATTGGCGACCATGTTGGATATTTTTTTGATAGATTTTGAAGCCGAAATTGGTTTGATATTGGTTCTTAGTTACTCTGATTTCAAATTTGCCATTTTCAAAATATTCGGTGGTTGGGATGGAGTGGTGGTAGTGGTGGAGGGGTTGGTGTTGGTGTTGGTGTCGTCGTCGGTGGTGGTGGTGTGATGCCGTCTTATGAACAACACACACCAAGGTCATGTTTTCAGTTGTGACTCGACTTGAATTTGTCTGTTTGTCGTTTGGGCATATTTTTTTACCTTTCCGTCAAAACCTCATCTGTCTTAAACTATAGCGCCTAAACTCGTCCTTTATGCACCAATTTACAATGTAGTTTGACGATTCATAACTTCATTTGAATGACAGGCCTACATACTTGATTTCAACATAGGTTTATTGTTGATAAAAATAATTTTTGCTTCCCACCTTTTCGACAGTGACCGAAGGTAAACCCATCGGCCATCTTGGAGTCATATAATTATATGAAACCATCCAATCGGCTCGAAAGCATCATGATTGAGCTCTGTAGCGTGCAAACATATAGGGAGGCGGCGGCTTGGAGTAGTGGCTAGTACTTAGAACTACTTTTAAAGGATAACTAACCTCATCTCATGATATCTATACAGATGATCTTATAGACCACTCATAAACTGTGCATGGAATTTTAAGCTGTTTATCATACCGTCAAAAAAAGATATTCAGGCTTTAGTAGCTAAATGATGGTACATTTCTACAGCATATGACGGCTGTCATGATTTACCTTTCAACCAATCAGAAAACCCTACGCGTCTGCATAGGTATATATGCGTGCAGTCACATAGAGGTGCCATCGATAGCTTGACAATGTGCTATCAAAGTAACCATACAGGTAAGCTGTTGCATATTTTGAAACTACTTTGACTGGAAGTTGTTGCTGCCTTTGGCAGATTATTATTACATATTAAAGAATGTAGTTCATTTGGCACTTACATGGCACTATCGCTAGAGGAGACAAAATGGCGCTGATCACTGTTCAACATGCTTGTGATATTACAAAGCAGATAATTGTGCTTGCTGGCCGCTCACGGCTACGCTTATATTCGGGTTGTGTCTAGAATTGCGTATAGGCGCGGCAAAATCCATTTTGCGCAAAGGATTGTGGCCGTCAACGGCTAACTATAGAGATAGATAGAGCGCGCCTCTATTTTTAGTTGGAACCATAGATTTAGGATATTCGCTAGATCGCTCATACGCATACGCTCACTATGGGGGGGGGGGGGGGGATAGATGTCTCGACCGCTGGATCTTCACTGACTGACTGACATCTGACGCAGACGATCAGATATGTACATAGCCTCCAAAAGTCAGTAAATTCTTTCTGTTAATTGGAATAGAAATTCTGCTTAAATAGCATGCAAAATACGGAACTATAAAACTACAGTAAAAATAAATAGGGGAAATACGGTAATATGGAGAGGCGGTAAGAATTACAGAACTGCGTTTAAACCTAACGCATACATCGCTGAAATTCCAAACATTTTTGTACATATGATAACTATAAGATAACTTCTATTCATTTTGGAAACTGCTGCCGTAAACCGTTGCCGCACACATGTAGACAACTGTCAGCATTATTGTTTACATAATCTACACAAATCTTTCTTGTACTCACCCTGAAACAACTAGGCTTAGCCTTTGAAAGCAGAAAGATAATGGTTAAAGTGAGGTTTTTTTATCTCCCAGTTTCCGTGAAACCTGACACCGTTTGGTATAGAAGACCTCAAAAATAAATTAAATCGTTTTCAAAACAAGGTTGAATTTCTGTTTTTCTTTGCAAATATAGTTCCTTATTTACATGTATGAGCTGTACTGTAAAACCGCCGACTCGATGGTATAGAACATCTAAAGAATAAATTAACATGTTTGCAAAACAAAACAGAATTTCTGGTTTATGTTTTGTAAGTATATTAACTTATTTATGAGCTTATAACGTAGACTAAGCAGTCGAATCACCTGTAATGAGTGAGCGCATATTCTGTCCCCCTCCCCCCCCTCCCCCTCTCCCCAGTAGGGTGACGTCACAGTCAAAATACGTAATGACTGGCGTAACTATGCCCAACAGGAACATTTAAAAGTCTTTCAGCTGTACGAATTGAAGAGCTTTACTATTTAATAAGCAGCAGCAC
Organism: Chaetoderma sp. LZ-2023a; assembly: GCA_034401795.1. Lineage (NCBI taxonomy): Eukaryota > Metazoa > Mollusca > Caudofoveata > Chaetodermatida > Chaetodermatidae > Chaetoderma > Chaetoderma sp. LZ-2023a. The sequence continues at coordinate 44,578,741 of CM067365.1, forward strand.
CCAGTCAAATTAGTTCCAAAATATTCAACAGCTCACCCCCCGCCCCCCCCCCCATAGTTACCGTGAAAGGGGGATTCTGGGAAGTTATGGTTCAAAGTATTAAGTATATATATATAAATAAATCACGACGACAACGACGGATGTGCGCGTAAGTCTATCATCTCTTTCCGTGGCCGCTCAGTGCTACGTATTCACTTGGTTGTGTCTAGAATGGACCTTCCCACATTATCCATCCATCACATGACGTCATAATCAACTACGTGACGTGTAGCATGACATCATAATCAATGACGTCATGAATGACTTAAACAAGTACGTCACGGGCACATAATGGACCGTTCCAGTTTCAGCTAATCCCCGCCCACATCTAGCTAAGCTCCACCCACACCTCGTTCGTGTTGGGATCGATCGATCCCTGAAATACTTGACTATCAATTTCCGGAAAACTAAACAGGTAAGATGTTAAATATTTTGAAACTAATTCGACTGGGCGCTGTTGCTGCCGTAATGGTGTTGTTGCTGCTTACGGCAGCAACAGCGCCTAGTCAAATTAGTTTCAAAATATTAAACAGCATGTTTATTAAATAGCAGACATACAATTCTTACAACGTGTTGGATGATTAAGAGTTAAAGACCGGCAAAATAGAATCAGTTATGACGTAATGATTATTATATCAGCATGCACGTCACTTAGTTGGCTATGATGTCATATAACGTCATATAATCGAAAGATACAATTGGAAAGGTCAATTGAAGACGGACTATGAGTTGTTGTAAGAATTGCATGTCTACTATTTAATACATATTCTGTTGAACATTCTGAAACTAATTTGGCCTGTATAGATTTCGGGAAATTGATAGTCAGGGCGTTCGCGGGGATCGCTCGATCACAACACTGCGAAGTGCAGGTGGAGCTTAGCTAGAGGTGTGTGGGGCATAGCTAAGACTGGAAAGGTCCATTGCCGGCGCTGCCATTTTTCACAAGGGATTGTGGTTATTCACGTTCTCGCCAGATCTCCTACAACTAACGAGAGCGATACATATATATATATATATATATATATATATATATATATATATATATATATATATATATATATATATATATATATATATATATATATATATATATATTATTATTATTATTATTATTATTATTATTATTATTATTAACGAGAGCGTCTCTATTTAGATTGGAATTGTAGATTTAGGCTATATTGTCCATATTTCTCGTGCGCATTAAACGCATACCCTCACTATACTGGGCTAATTGCTGACTGTACATTTGCATCAGAAATAAAATAGTATTGTGATCTGTCCCACTGTACCCACCTACATCTCTTCATCTCAACTTCAACACTCGTCTCGATCAAACTGGCCAAAATGGCTTCTGTAGTAATCTTGAGAAACTACCATTTACAGCAAACATGTAAACATTTTTGAAATTTTACCAATGGAAGAACTGAGCCTATCATTCCAATGGTAAAGTGCCAAAAAACAACGGTCTCTTGGTCTGTAAATGGGCATAGGATATCTCTATGATAATAGATGGATATGATCTGTCACCCAAGCATATGACGTCATAATTTTTTACGTCATATGTAGGTTGACATCACAATCAAAATACGTAATGAATGATGTAAATAGCTTCATCAGGAACATTGAATGGTCCATCAAGTGTATAAATTGTATGTCTTTATGATTTAATACCCGGGATTTAATCAATCAATCAATCAATCAACCAACTACTGCCAGTGTCGCGATGGAGAGCGGGTGAGGACATAGAATACGCCATACAGTGTGCATTCAAACTGATAGTCTCATATGAATTCGCCAGTGTATCAGTATATCCGAGTTTTGTCTTGGTGTGGTGGTGCAGCGGAATGGCAGGATGCCGGTTCGATCCCCGCCCGACCAGGGAAATGATAATCAACAAAGTAAACAAACAGGCGCACTTGCACCGCGTAGGCGAGGTTAGCGCAGAAATTGGTCATCGCGTTTCCAGTACGTTAAAAAAATAAGCAAGCAAACATTCTTTATTGACAGATCCAACATGTGGACATACAGACAATATTCAACATTCTGTTGAATATGTTGATACTAATTTGACTGGGCATTGTACGAATTGTATGACCTTACTATTTAATCAACATTCTGTTGAAAATTTGAAACTAATTTTCCTGGGCGTTGTATGGTTTTTTTTGCTATTATCAATTGCGTCCTATAAAAGCTTCACAGACGTCATAGTCAAAATGCTTAGTGAATGACGTCTCTAGCTCCATCGTGAATATTGAATAGTCAGTCAAGTGTACAAATTGTATGTCTACTTTTTAATCAACATTCTGTTGAATATTTTGAAATTAATTTGACCAGGCACTTTGATCGGGCACTGTTACGGCCATAGGCAGCAAAAGCACCCAGTCAAATTAGTTTCAGGATATTCAACACCTTACCTGTATAGTCACCTTGAAATTGGGATTCTGGGAAGTCGTGAATCAAAGTATATAAATTGATTCCAACACGCCGAAAGAACGGACAGACCTTTGAAATTGTCATGAACAAATTTGATCATTAAATGGCCAATACCACTTAGTAATGTGTGGTCCACCCACTTGTAATAAGTGACCATATATTTTAGCAAGAGCATTCAGATAGTTAGCTTTGCCCTGCCAGACGCATGTAGAACCAATCGCAATGGACCGATTCTCTTATGGACAGAAGGTATAGGTTATCCAACCTGTCACTCAAGTGTTGACGTCATAATCAATTATGTCACATGTAGGCTGAAGTCACCGTCAGAATACGTAATGAATGACGTAGCTATGGCTATCAGCAATGTTGAAACGTCTGTAAGCTGTGCGAATTGTATGTCTTTACTATTTAACAAACATTCTCTTGAATATTTCGAAACTAATTTAAGTGTGCTGCTGCTATAAGCACCGACAGCATCTAGTCAAATTAGTTTTAAAATATTCAACAGCTCACCTCTATAGTTACCTTGGAAATGGGATTCTGGGAAGTCACGGTTGAACGTATGTAAATCACAATGACGACCGCTATGAATATAGGCCTATCATCATCTATTATTGTATTTTGACCACATCATGGCATAGCTGGTCAAACCAGCCCCTACAGAGATCCTGAGCAATGTCAAATTGCGTGCCATGAGGGGACAGTTCTTGATAATTTACCACTGGAATGACTCTCGAGACAATAATTCCAGATTCCAGCGGCAAATCTGCAAAAACAGTCTTCTCTTGGCCTGCAAATGGATATTCAATATCTAAATATTTTAACATTCTTCACCGAATTTAGACAGTAAATGTTTAATATATTATGACAATAATACTAGGTACTGTGTCTGCTTCATTTCCCTTATGTATTATAGCATAAGACACTGGGTTGAGATAGTGTATAAATTTCCATTGTTATGTCTCATACGGGGTAGGGGCAAAGATTTTAATGTCATGGATGCATTTTACTAGACACTATATGTGTGGTAAATTTTAACAGTAAAACATGTATAATAATATTGAAGATCGTGAAAAATTAGACAAAATTCGCTAAAAATAATGTACATGTGATTTTCATTAGTAATTTATTGTCCTTAATCCTTCACTGGGAAAAGATCCATGCATGCAATTATTTAGCACTATGTATAGACAACTGATGTTCCGAATTTCCGGTCAAAACGGCTGTCAATAACATTGTAAAATTAATTCCACTAATATGGTTAGATAGGTATCTGAATATGCTAATAAAGTATTGAGTTTAAAAAATGTTTACCATGAAGTAATTTAATTCGTTGTACACGATTTCATTTTACCCAATTCACAGTCTTCACTGCCATATTGTCTGTAGGTTATGCTCGGCCACAGATTTTCACCCACATAAACTTGAGTTTAGAAAGTATAATTTAGCCTAAATTACGTTCAGCTGTGTAACAATATGATATCATATGATTGCTAGCTATAGTCATAATTAAAACAAATTATACAATGAAATAATTCCATAGTCTGCAATTCCATAGCGAAAATTGGCTTAAATTTTGGCAGATCGGTGATTTTCAGTACCATACTCTCATATTCTGTTCGAAATTCATACATATGGTCAGATCTGTATATGAATACGCTAATAAAATATCAAGCTTAAAAATGTTTACCATGAAGTAATTTCGTAGTAGACAATTCCATGGCAAGGATTTGCACACGTTTTGGCTGTGTCCATGGTTTTCGGTTACCTACTGTCTGTAATAAGTTTGGCCCCAAAATGTCAGGTAGATATATAAATACGCTAATATAATATTGATTTAAAAAAATTCCACTATAAAGTAATTTTATAATACGCAACCTAGTAGTGACCAAAAGTTGTCAGATGCCAATAATTTACGTACGGATATTTATGTACTCTGTTTGTAACCAGTTTTTTAACATCTAGCCATGCAGAGCTCAATATTTATTATTATGTACTAGTGCTGTATGAAATATTGCACGATTCTACCATCAAATAATATCATAATTACCAAGTATGTTCATGTAGTTACTTATTTGCAATATGTCCCCATTCAAAGATAGTTGGTTCACATTAGCCACAATCGGATAAATGTCGATAGGTCCTTGCATATCACTTGTAATAGGTTCGGCTCCAGAATTTCACTGATATGTTTACATAGATATATATGAATGAGCTAATAAAGTATAGAGTTTAAAAAATTCTACTATGAAGTAATTTCGAAATACGCAATTTAGTCGCAACTTGCAGCTTTCAAATGCTAATAATTTACTATATATTCATTATCAGAATCTCTGTACTCTGTTTGTAACCAGGATTTCGAACATAATACCATCTAGAACTCACTTGATATTGCACGATTCTATCATCAAATATTTCTTGCAATAATGTGAAGATCTTTCTATATATCCTATAATTTAGCTCCAGATAGAATCTAAATTATCAAACAAAACCCATTTTACGCAAATGGTCAACAAGGTGGATGGAATGATGGACGGACTGTCCCAAAATATAATCTGCTTCTTCCTATAGCCCATATCTAATCCTATCCAAGGCCGATGCAATTACAACCATCTTAAAGATATGACACTACCAAGAAACTATCATTATTACAATCGCAACCACCATCAGCACTACATGGGAAAGGTAAGAAACTGTAAATGATAGCCAGAACCTATGTAATATTGAATGTTAATATAACAAGATAAACACATTTCTCTCTGTCCTGCAAATTATATTGCCAATTTATCACATGTCTAATGGCTATATCTTTATAGTACATTGAACTTAACTTGAAGCTCACGTCTTCCTATATTATATAATGCCGGTGTCATTTTTACATGTATAATTTATTTTTTGTTTTATGTAGGTGCCCAAGGTCTAGATATAGTCACTGTCTTTGGTGGACAACCTGCTGTGCTATTTTATATAAAAATGAATTTGAAACTCAACTTGAATTATAATAATCTCCGGCCACGCTATTTGTCATTGATGCCTTGCATCAATATGTGTACTTGTACATATAACGGGATGTTACAGGATTTGAATTATATAGAATCTATATATCATAATCTAACGGTGCAACACAACATTTGAGATGAGATTAGCTTCGCTTTAACCGGAGAACCATGTTCGTGTCTACGCCATGCAACATCAACTCGTCGATGGAGACATGGGCAATCATCTTCTTCGCTCCTTGTCTCTCTCCACCAAGGAGTATAAATTATAAATTGGTACCAGTGAAAAAGCTGGGAAGTTACCAATAATAGACTATAAACCCAGCCTAGATTTAGCGCGAATGGGACCAGGAATCAGCGACTCGATAGACGCCAATCAGCCAAATAACTTCTCCCTACAAACATATAGATCACAGTTTATCTGAATAAAAAATACTAAGTATTTAAGCTGGCATATCTCTGTGTTATAGTATTTATGGGGAATTGGCGGCCATCTTGGAATCCTCAAATGCCTTAACGGTGAATGAATGGCACCCACTGGATTAACATTTTACACCCTTTAAAGATTCAAAATCAGCTTAGAGCAACAAAGTGCCATACAATTGTTGGTTCCTCTCTATGTCCATTAGTTAGTCAGTTAGTCGGTTAGTCGGTTAGTCAGTTAGTCAGTTAGTCAGTTAGTCAGTTAGTCAGTTTGTCAGTTTGACAGTTAGTCATTGACTCAGTCAATCAGTCGGCCAGCTGGCCAGCCGGCCAGCCGGCCAGTCGGTCAGTCGGTCAGTCAGCCACTTAGATACTTAGTTACCTAGTTACTTAGGTACGTAATTACGTAGTTAGTTCGCTATTTCGTTGGTTGCTTGCTTGTTTGCTTGCTTGATGGGTGGATTGGTGGGTGTGTGTGTAGATGTTTGTTTGTGTGTTGGTTGGTTGGTCGGTCGGTCGGTCGGTCGGTCGGTTGGTTGGTGTGTTGGTTGGTTTGTTGGTTGGTTGGTTGGTTGGCTGGTTGGCTGGTTAATTACTAAGTCACTCAATAGCAAAAGCTTATTCCGAGCTGTCCTCTCTAGAGGTGTTGGTATATAGTAATCATACTTGGTGTAGACATGCATCTTAGTATGTCAGTGCTACCTCAGTGTGACCTACTAAGGCTACTTTTCAAGTTTTGCACGCAACTATTGAGATTATTCCTTACATTTCTCAACACCCACGCGTGTTGGATTTCGTGACTGTTTGCGTTTGATTAATTCTTATTTGGCGCAGCTACACTCTATTCATAAAATGTCACCCTTGTTCAGTCAAGCCATCAGACAATATATTCAATGGGCAATAACAGTTCTACGGAACTGTTGAATATATCGAAAACAATTTGATTGAAACTAGGTGGAGGCTATGCCACCAGCAACTTTCAGTCAAATTGTGTTCACGACATTCAGATATAAATAGTTACACCCCCATTGAAAATGTAGTCTGTATAAATTTAAGAGGCAGACAGCTATGTCACTCCAAGAACTCGGTTTATCTATAGAGGACATAACTACCACAGAAATACACGTTCGTGACTTGACTGAATAATTCTAAATAGCCAATGAAATCTATTCACAATTTTTTATTTGATTCAGGAAACGTTTTCATGAAATTTACTTTAAATAATAGAAAATTTATTTAAATTCAGGAAGCAATGCGTTGAATATTTTGATCCCAATTTGATTGGACGCAGTTTCTGCCAAATGCATCAACAGTAACCGGTAAAACTAGTTCTAATATAATGTTGCGAGGCGTGTGTCTAACCGGTGAAAGATAGGCCTACTCTAGAACGGTGTGCCGTTAACCTCCAGTTGTTCCCCTTTGGTTTTGATAGAAAGAGGATGCTTAGGATAGGTTAATTGATGTATCCAAACCATCACTCAATGGAGGAATTAAGTTTTAGCTATTCCCCGCCCATCTCTAGCTAAGCTCCATCTACGCGTTGGTTGTGTTCCGTTGAATCGATCTCTTCCCTCTCTGAATCTTAATTTACAGAAAACTAATTCAAATATTATAGTTAAAATAGTTTTCTGGAAATTAAGATTCAGAGAAGGAATACACTAATAATATAATACAGGTTAAATGTTTTGAAACTTATTTGACTGGGTGATGTTGCTACCTATGGAAACAGCACCCAGTCAAATTAGTTTCAACATATTCTACAGAATGTTTATTAAATAGTGAAGACATACATGTCATATAACTTGACGGACTAGTAAGAGTTTAAGACGGAGTAAATCGTGTCATTCATGACGTAAATTATTATGATGTCAGCCTACATATCACTTAGTTGACTATGACGTCATTTGATTGGTTCGATTACTCAGTTGCACCGAAGCACCCAGATGTTGTTTGCTGTGACAAGTGGACTATTTGCTGTTTTCGGTAATGAAGTCAGTAACATAGATTATTACATACAGACTACATATCTTATCTATGCTTCCTTGTAATGAACCTTTCCAATATTAGCTATGCTCCGGCCATCTCCAGCTAAGCTCCACCCACACCTCGCTCGTGTTCGTCGATCCCTGAACTCCCTGACCATCAATTCTCAGAAAACTATACAGGTAAGGCGTTGAATATTTTGAAACTAATTTGACTGGGTGCTGTTGCTGCCTACCGAAGGCAAATTGCTTTCAAAATATTCGACAAAATGTTTATTAAATAGTAAAGACCTACAATTTGTACAACGTGTCGGACTATTAAGCGTTTAAGACATACTAAATCGAGCCATTCATGCTGTAATTGATTATGACGTCATCATATACGTCACTCAGATGTGTATGATGGCATTTGATGGATGGATAAATTGGACGTCCATTTTGGAGGCTAAAATTCCAAGACGAGTGACCTGAAAACGTGTACATAGATATTGACACGTGTATAGCTTTTCAGAGTCACAAAGTCTATCCCTATCCCACACCGACCAGCCCCACCCACCCCCACCACCACCCCCACCCCTCCACCTCCAAAAAAAGTTTACATTGCTATATTTTCATAACACGGTGTATATAGCTGTTAATAAGAATCTTACATATACATATAAAATATGCATACATATGTGTATAGTATGCATGTATCAGGCAAAATCCGCATATAAAGTCCCCACCAGTAGGCTCGCGCGATTATGTGATTAAATCGAAAATCGCGATTATATTTCAAATCGTGAATTTATATGATTATAAATTAAATAATTGAATAATCGTGAATAATTCTACAGCATAAAATATTTCAAAACCTACCTTTTAATCACTCTTTGATGCGATCGGCCACGGAAATTAAAATTTTGTTCAACGAATGCATGTTCATTTGCAGGCCAAGAGAAGACTATTTTTGAAAATGCATCACTGGAATGACTGGCTCGAGAATCGAGCCAGGTATTACAATGACACATTTTCAAAAATAGTCTTCTCTTGGCCTGCAAATCGACCTTTCTCAACACTATTGCAGCTTTCGTCATTGATATACTTTATTGCTGTCATAACTGGGTAAATTGTCCTCAAGCTGATTAATCGAGTAATCGCGATTATTATTAAATAATCGATCGTGATCACTGAAAGCAATAATCGCGCAAGCCTACCCACCAGTAATGACAACATGACCAACAATGACAGCTGAAGTTAAGTACGCATGTGCACGATTTTTCGGTTATCTTTGTCAGAAACTTACTACATAACAAAGAGATGTTCATAGAATCCTTATTTTACCATTCTATTTATATCTTGTCTGTAAAATAACACATATGACCGGAAACGAAATTGTATTAGCTATTAAAGGTGCATATTCACAGTAAAATTTCTGAAAATAAAATTGTTTAAATTATACACCTTTAGAGGCTTAAACTGTGAGCCTGTGTGTAATAAAACGAAATAAATCTTAACATATGATGATTCCATTCCATATAAATTAATATATAATTTTTTTAAGTTGCGAAATTGAAATAGAGGCCCGTGCCTTTATTTCAATTTCGCAACCTAAAAAATTATATTAATTGGACATTAAAAAATTAATTAGACACTGACATCCCACTTTACTTTAGAAAGACATTTATAAGTTACCCCAGACCATTTATCATATTTAAATGGTTTTATGAATAGCAATCTTAAATTATAAAACAAACTAAGGAAAGAAATATATAAAACAGGATATGTATAGGCCCTATATGGTTTCATTAACACGTTAGTAACAACGTCCCCAATTTTGCAGTTTGTTAACTGGATATAGTGAACTGTGTTGACCTATTGGTATTATTTGGAAATATTAATTTGCTAATTATCCCGTACCTTACTCAACATACATTTGAGAGGAACCCTATCTTATGTCATTTTATGAATAATATTAATTAATTAGCTAATTAGTAAGCTATGTGGTAATTTTTTATCTTGGTTATTATTTAGGTCTGTCCGTTAATTCCTTTCGATAGATACCATACTTAACCCATTTCTGACATATTGGAACCTTTTGAGATTTTTTGTTGAATTTCTAAAAATAAATAATCTAATTAACATGTTTAATTGATTTCTGGATTTAGCTCAAGGAGGAAACTCGGGGACTTTTAATATGTTGTTACTAATGCTGTAGAAAAGAGGTATACAAAAATCCAGCTTTATCATATTTTTTTCCTTGAAAAATACTATACGTCCTCTACTATAATAGACACATTCTATCTTAACCATGCATTGAGAATCTGAAATGTCAAATGCCAATAATAACTTTTAATTTAAGAGATCATGCCTTTGAATATTTTGAAACAAATTTGACTGCAGCAGCAACATATTCCAGTCAAATTAGTTCCAAACTATTCAACAGCTAACGTTTGATTGTCTTAAAATTTAGATTATGTGACTTCAAGAGGCTTACTATTAGATGTAGTTTTCGTGGTCTAACATCCGATAAGGTGGTCGCATATAACAGGTTTTACGACCGGCCAAGAAACGCCTTTATGGTGCGCTAGGCCCCTCTATGGCGGGTAAAATCGATAATGTATTGCTTCAATCGAAGACTAATAAGACAACATTTATGTCCTTTGCACCATAATGTTAATGAAACTGGCTAAATCTTCCGGATTTGGCCCACACATCTTCGGAAAGCAATTTGGGCCAAATCAGTTTGCTTAATAAAAATATATGTGTACAATCGCATTCAGCAGGAAAACTCTTCTAGAAGCAAATTGAAATACCACTGTACTAGATCTCATGCGAGACAGCGCTTCTGGTATCTGCTTTGTTTGCTTTTGAGCCATATGCGCGGCATGACCATATTGACGTGAATATAGGTGGTTCAACGATTGTTGGAATTTAATTCCCGTTTTGCGCATTTTCAAATTCACTATTCTCACTTATTTCTTAGCGCATGCGCACACGATTTATATGTGTGAGATGGATTTCCATTATATTTCAGCTATATCATATAGGCCCCCTATATATATATATATATATATCGACTATCAGTATTATGTTGGCATATAGACTTTAAATGCCTAGGAAAACGAATACATAGAAATCCGATATGGCCGATAACAATTATGATGTCATGGGTGTCACAAACTGTACAATGCCTTATTCAGTTGTCGATTATACATTTCAACATCGTTAAAATTATCATCTTCATTGTCACCGCTACCATCACCATCATTGGTAACAACGGCACCATCTGCCATATTATCATTTGGTTTAAGTAGCCATCAGATTCTCTGTATTTGTAAACACATAGTAAGCGAGTTTACCCGCTGCAAATCCACATTACCCCACAAGTTTCATGCGTCAAGAATATTCAAATTCTCGGTTTTACATATACCCTAGTGTCATTGAATTTTATTACATACAGCGAGGGTATTGACTGATAAAAGAGCGACGAGATGGGCAGCTTTCCTGATTGGCTATACAGCGATGATGTCGTCTAATTTGCATATTAGGCCACGCCCACATTCCCATCTAGGGTCACGGGCGCTTGACCTACTTTTAAATGGGACACTTCCCATGACCATATATGGGCATGTGGGCTTGGCCTAATATGCAAATTAGATGACCTCATCACAGTATTAGCCAATCCGTAAAAATCCGCCCATACCGTCGCCACCTTTTGGTATGTAGATCCTTTAATATGCTGATGATTGGCAGGTATAATCAGCCGTGAAAATGTTAAAGGGCGTGGCCAGGGTCACGTGACACCACTCAGCCAATCAGCAAAGCCGCCTCAACAGTCTGCATTGTGTTTGATAATTGCCAGGTGTAATGAGTCGTGAATGTGTAGTGGGTTGGGAATCGTCACGTGTCTCCTCGTGACCAATCAGCAAAGGCGCCCAAGCCGTCGCCAGGAAAGACACACATACAGTCGCCAGGAAAAGCTCCCCATACGGTCATTTTATGATTGACAGGCGTAATGTGACATGAAGATGTAAAGGGGTGGGGAAGGATCACATCACCACTCGGGACCAATCAGCAAAGCCTCCATAATGGTCACCAGGAAAGCCGTCCATACAGTCGCTAGGAAAGCCACCCATACAGTCGCCAACCTTTTTAGTTGTAGATCTATGGACATCAGATGGGTTGCAAGGCATAATGAGGCATGAAAGTGTTAGGGTGTGTGACCAACATATTATACTCATCTAGGTATGCGCCTACACACTTATCATCGAATATAGATCTGGTACAGTTAATCAGTGTTAAGAATGGCTCTGTAAAGTTAAAACCAGCATCTGTAAAGTTCAGCGTAAGGACCTCTCCTGAAACTTGCCAGCCATTCAAATAACATGCTATATGATTAACTTCGTGGTGTTGAAAATTGAATGCATTCGAATCCAAGCTACTGCTATAAGATTGTTTGTTGAGTATGCCAAATACTAACTTAGTGGGTAAATCCCAGAGAAAAATATTACCTCGGTTTAGGATATTAATACCCACGGGAATAATAAAACACATATCTTGTAGGGGTCTTTAGTAATGCCACGGCGTGAGCATTGCGTACTCCCCGTATCGGTTTAACTATTCGTTGGCTAATTTAGATGAACCAATTCTCCTCAAAACAGCAATTGCGAATATTTCATCCGGTTCAAATTCAACCACGGTAAACATTCTGTTTGACGAAGGAGTTCAGCGCTCATTCATAACTCAAAATGCAGTAGACACCCTGAATCTGAAATGTCAAAAAAATGTAAATGTTCGTCTGTCTATCTTTGGCGAGAAAACCGGAACACGGTCTTTGCAAATTGCAAACTTTACATTACACACTACAAGAAGATTTGACAATCTAAACATAAAGGCGCTTGTTGTTCCGAGTATTTCTACTCCCATGCGTAATTACATTTCAAAATCAGTCACTAACCTACCACAATTGCGAGATCTAACATTAGCACATCCGTATACAGTATCTGATCATGATGTCATATCAATTCTGGTCGATCGTAAGTAATCATGTAGTAAGAGGACCTGGTCCGACCGCTATGTCATCTAAACATTTTAAAGGCACTCTGGTCAAAGCAAAGGCTACTAGAGTCTACCATGTCAACGTTGACATACATTCCCATCACTCCGAAGAAATCGATCTTCAGCGGTTTTGGGATCTGGGGACGGTTGGAGTTCGTGATGAAGATTTCGAAACAACCCATGACTACACGAGTTATAGCCAAACGCACATTCGTAATGAAGGTTATCGCTACATAGCAAAGATTCCATGGAAAGAGAACCACGAGCCATTACCGACGAACCATCACATAGCAGTTAAGAGAACACGGGCGATGGTACGACGTCTCTCAGCGGATACACGTGAAATTTACGATAAGATCATTCAGGATCAGATTTCCAAGGACTATATCGAACTGGTACAAACAGAGAACGTTAACGATGGACATTACCTGCCTCATAGAGCGGTGATAAAAGAATCTTCTTCTACCCCCATTATGTATTGTGTATGATTGTTCGTGTTAACAGGACAATAATCCCAGTCTTAAGGACTGCTTACAAACAGGACCATCATTACTCAATGATTTGACTGCCATTCTATTACGTTTTCGTGCGCATCCAGTAGCATTATCGGTGGACATTCATAAAGCATTTCTGCAAATCGGACTCGATCCAGATGATCGTAAGTATACCAAGTTCTTATGGTTATCGAACTCTAGTGATACAGAGAGCAACTTAAATGCTTATCAGTTTAAGTCTATTCTATTTGGAGCAGTGTGCTCGCCATTCATACTCAATGCTACGATTCGTCACCACCTGGAGGAGCAGAACTCAGCAATTACAACTGACCTAGCACATAACATTTACGTTGATAATGTAATCTCCGGATGCATCAACACACAAGACGCAGTGCAATATTACAATCAAGCGAACGATGTTATGACTACCGGTGGATTTCAGTTACATTCCTAGTCAACCAATGATCCAGAATTCCGTCATTACATCGACATTGACGGATCCCTTAATCCGAATTCACAAGTAAATGTGTTAGGTATCCAATGGGATACTCAAACTGATAAGCTTACTTATCGGAATTACGTTCATCCCATAGAAGATTTGGAGGTACTCACCAAACGTATGGTGGTACGGCAAATAGCAAGGCTCTATGATCCTCTCGGATATCTAGTCCCCATGTTAATGCGAGCTAAGCTATATGTACCGGCTCTCTGGACGTCGAAATATGAGTGGGATCAACCGCTCCCGAGCAACTTAGTTCAACAATGGTTAAACATTACCAAGGACCTCTCGAACGCAACAACAACCTTCTACGAACGGAAGTACTTCGCACACCAGTTAGCTTCAGATACCACTTTCGAACTACACGCATGTTCAGATGCTAGTCAGATGGCATATGGCAGTGCTGTGTACCTATGACATACAACACACAAGCAAACCGCACTAGTTATGGCCAAGTCGCGTGTTGCTCCAGTTAAGAAACTGACTATTCCACGGCTGGAGATATTGGGAGTTCTAGTTGCTTCAAAACTGCTTCGTTACATATTCGATTCACCACTGAATGAACAGTTCACTATTACAAAGCTAATACTATGGACTGACAGTCAAATTGTCCTACATTGGATTAACCGTGAGAGAAAACTGCCAGTGTTTGTGTCGAATAGACTCAAAGCAATCCGTTCAAATGCAGTTGACGAATTTAAGTACTGTCCATCCATTGATAATCCTGCAGATATAATTTCGCGCGGTGTGACATACTCAGATTTCAACCAATCACATATCTGGTGGAAAGGGCCTGATTGGCTCAAATATGGAGATCGGCCTATTTGTCATTTATTCGACAGTGCAGTGTTCAAAGTAGAAATCAACTCAGAACTGAATCAATCAGAGGACGATGAGTGCAATGACTCAGATATTTCTCACATTGCTACAACATCTATCATAGAACCAGAACAATTTTCTACACTCTCAAAACTGTATCGTGTGACTGCTTACGTGTTATGATTCATATACAATACACGGAATGTACACTCTCCTCGTACAAAAATTCTCACAACCAATGAGATTGAACAAGCCGAGAAACTGTGGTTACAACGTGTGCAACATGTCCACTACAAGCGAGAAATTGAGATATTACATGATAACAAGGCGGAAAATCGGGCCTCATTGATCAAGCAGATGCATTTGTTCTTAGATGACAAGGGACTAATATGTGTAGGTGGCCGATTACATAACGCGCCTATTCAGTACGAAACCATGTTTCCTATTCTGCTCCCAGCGAATGATCATTTCACAAAACCTTTAATTCGTGACGCACATCACAGAGCACAACATGCCGGTGCAGAATCGACAACAACCCCCTTAAGACAGACCTATTTGATTATCAGAATTCGTAGAGCGGTCAAGAAAGTGTTACATGAGTGTGTATGATGCAAAATGGTTACGGGACTTCCGTATCAGTTACCTGTACCTGCTCCATTACAATCGTGTCGTCTACAGGAAGCACCTCCATTTACTGTTTGTGGACTTGAATATTCCGGGGCTTTGTATGTAAAATCAAATATGGGTAGTAGGCGAGAGGAAAAGGCTTATATTCTACTATTTATATGTGCCAGTACGAGGGCCATACATCTTGAGACTGTTTCGAATATGTCACTCAAAGCCTTCCTCTTAGCCTTTCGAAGATGTGCGGCGCGTAGATCCCTACCCAGAAAGTTAATTTCAGACAATGCGACAACCTTTCTCTCAGCCAATCATGAGTTTAAGAAACTGTTCAACTCAATTCAAGTTAGGGAATTTATGCTCGATCATCGCATTGAATGGATGATGATCACCAAACGTGCGCCCTGGCAAGGAGGCTTCTGGGAGAGGTTGACTGGACTGACAAAAACCACTCTAAAAAAAGTCCTTGGCAGAGCACTCGTAACCCTTGATGAATTGACTACTATTGTAGTAGAAGCTGAGATGAACATTAATAACAGACCACTCACGTATCTATCTTCAAATGTTGAAGACCTCTCTCCATTGACGCCTTCTCACTTACTTCATGGTCGCGTTCTAACCCATCTACCACATGTAAATGTGTCAAATGAAGAAATTAATGATCCATCTTTCGGCAGTTCTAGATCTGATTTAGAAAAGAGAGTTATGTTTCTTGCGCAGCTTCACAAACAATTGTGGGAAAGATGGCTGAAAGAATATGACACTGCCCTCAGGGAAAGACATCTTGTTTCTCTAAAAACCACACGAAACTCTAGCACTCCAGGCAAAGTTGGAGATGTCGTCCTAACGCACAACGATAATAGAAATCGATCCAATTGGACACTAGCTAGAATAGTCAAACTCATTCATGGTGGCGACCATCTGGTAAGATCTACAGAAATTAAGACAAAAGGTGGCGTCACAAATCGACCAATCAACAAATTGTACCCTCTTGAGGTGTCCTCTGATGAGACTCCCACTATCGTCCATCCATCTGTCAACCAAAATGAAAATAGTGTTAAAAATAACCATACCCCAAGGCAAGCAGCTTTTGCTGCCAAAGACAGAATTAAGCTCATGGCCGTAGGGGGTTATTATTAAGTGTATATATTCTATGTGTATTCTATACAGTTATTAATGTCATATTTTAATCTAAATGTTCAACCGTATCAAAGCAGTGTAAGTGAATACGGGGAGTGAGATTAGCACTGATGGAATGGTGTGCCTGTATCATGTCCACGGTTTCATATAGATATATAGTCAAGAAAGCATCATATGCTTCAGTTTTAGCCAAACTTGTTCAGTTTACTGTAGTGATCTAGTTGTACTAAATCTCCGAAAAACACAACGAGAATTCTTCGTGTACTGTCTGCACCCTATTCATTCTAGAACCTGATTCCAGAGTGTGGTCATCTATCTCCAATAGTTACACCACACTAGTGTCATGAATTCGTACTTTGTAGACATTTACACCAGCTTTGATCAGATCAAAGGCAGGTACCCTAGTGGTAAAGCCTAACTTTAGAGCAACTCCATTTAGCAGATACTTTTCCTGAAGAAAAATGTCTGAATGAACACTTGTCATCATTTCCACATGTCTACTCAGAGAAATCTTGGCTTTCCACTATTGTAACCGTTATTACCCGCAGCAGCGCTTTCCATTTGACCGACCATACCTTTAGCCCATAACAAAGATGTTGATTGAAAGTCCTTGTTGTGCTTGGAATAATTAAAGAGGCATTCCATGCACGCCCCCCTATAAGGATAGGCATCAATGGCATCGGATACATGCTTGACGTTATACATATGTTGACTTGAGAAGCTTTCCATAAGTTATCGGCTCCTACATTGCTGCCCACTGTGAGAATAGTCTAGGTACCATCTATAATTTGCACTATGCTAGCCTTAACTCAAAGATAGCTCTGCGCCAAATATATAGATTCGTCCCCATTTCCCAGCATAAAAATGTTATATAGGTCCCATATTAGACTTGCTGCGAATAGGTTGATAACTTTGCCACTGAGCCTATTCCATAGCGGCCATTACTGGGGTTTTTTATCATAATGAAATCCAGCGCAGGTGTTGTATAGTGTCAGGTATCTATTTAGTTAATCTCGCAATTAACTGAATATATCAATAGGTTTAGTTTTTTGTGCGTTTCTTCTGTGACATCTGCTCGCTTAACGTTCCCTATTGTGACTGACTGATATCAGGGCTTTGCTATTGTTTTTGTCAATTCCTAATGGCAAGTGAATAGCATCATTAATGTTGCTCTCATTAACGCCAAAGTCTATGGTACAGGCTCTTTTCCAGCCCTCAAGCTCTAGATTTAATGACTGTCTTTAAATTCTTGCCAGCTAGAACATCATTACACATGTTGACAAGGCACACTTACCAAGGCGCGCTTACCTAGAGCAACCCCCCATATTTTAGCTAAAGGAATAGCCTCTCTAAACAGAGATTCCAGAGTGTCCCCTAGACCATGACACTTTTGACCCCTACTACCTATAAACATGGGAAAATACCTGCTGGCTGGACTAGCCAAGCACCCGCGAATGGTTGAAGGATCATGTTGGTTGTAATGTGTCAGTGTTCTGGTTCTTCTACTTCTTCGCTAAGTGTTAAAGATTATGACTGCTCCAAGATGTGCAGATTATAAAAATGTCTTGCATCTAAAATGCAAACAGAGCACACCCAGTGAGGCATTGTCTTCAAATTGAATATTCTCGCTTGTCCAATTAGTTATAACTACGGCTGATCTATCAATGTAGCTCTTTGATACATGTCGATATTGAATGTCTCGAAATGTCCACTGATATATATTGTTGCCTCCATCCGAGCTAAATAGATAAATGAGAAAGGGGGCTGATGTATCGCCGACTATGTTATGCATCATGGTATCGCAAAATATGTATCCTTTGAGGAATTTTATTGATGTGAAATAGACAGCGGGTTGTCGGAATGCTCCCATGGTTCACAATGGTTACAACATTTAGTTCCTTCACACCAGTAATGCTAGTTCTGTGCTCGTTGTATCAAACTCATAGATAGGGCCAATTTTCTTGGCGGGAAACCCAATGTCTTTTTTTCATTTTTTCTTATCTTCTGTCATGATTACATCTACATAAGCTTCGAGCATTTATTAAACCACTTCTGGGATATAATACCAAGGACAACCCTACCTCCCAGTCACCATCACATCTCAGCGGAAAATGAGTTCTGAACTCTGATATCTTATTATCGGGATAGTAAGCCTACCCACTGTTGTTTGGGAGAGTTACATAAAATGTATAATGATTTTTCCCAGCAAATGCCTATTAGGATAGCATGTAAAAATTAAACCGGTGAAGATGCAAACCTAATGAGCTTAACTGCCTTAATACTCGGTGTGGGTAATATAAAACCTAAACAACCCAAGCCTAAGGCAATCCATATGTCTTTGTCTGCATTCTTTAGCCTCAGCTTTATTAAACATGTAAATGCCACAAACTGATCAACAATAGACGTCATGACTAATTTCAACGCGAATGGTAGACATGTTACCCAATGCCGCAATAGTTGTTGGACTCCAAATGTGTTTAAATCGCTTCACTAACACAGGAGATAAACGTTTTAGGGCAGGCCATCCATTTGACTAAATGCCTGTGTTTATTACCGCTCTTGTGAGTTTGAACAATCTTTTCTATGTGATACAAGGGGCTCCCTCTCTCTCTCTCTCTCTCTCTCTCTCTCTCTATCTATCTCTCTCTCTCTCTCTCTCTCTAAACAACTTTCCATAATTCCTTGGAGTAAACCATACTGGTTATAGGCTCACCATTATTATCTATCCTTTAGTTTATATAACCCCTATCTGTGTGGGACCTTGGTGCTAATCATGAAGATCTCTTTGCTCCATAAAGGTCTATAACATTTGGTAAATGGTTCGTTTAGTCTGGCTATGTGTACCCGATCCTAGTCCCCTCTCACTAACCCAACATGCTTTCCAACTTGTCAATGACCCGGAGACGTGATATTGTGGCATGCCAATATCATGGTGCTGCGGTCGACATTGATCCATCTCATTTTGGTACTGCTGTGTATAGGGGTGTTGAAAGTATGCACTGACTTCAGCAACAATGTTATAGATCTCTTCATATTCTTGTATATCATGTATCTCCATATTTTAGACCTTATAGTTCTCTGAACTCACTCTGTGATGCTCATGTATTGTTCGTTCTGAGATCTATAATAGTTAACATTTCTAGATTTTAAGATATGCTTTATCAAAGGTTTTTACAAACTCCCCCACACTTGTCGCTTTGAATAGACTGAGGCTTTCTATCCACAGTGTTCAGAATGTTCTGTAGAGCTTCCAAAACGGATTTGATCATTTTATTTGGCAAAGGTAGAACCCATAAAAATTTTGATAAACTCTCTGTAATGTACAACAGATAACAAGTGATGTTGTTGTTGTCTATGCCTAACATTGACATACTGCTAAGATCGATGTGCCATAATTGATCTATACAAGTGAGTCTGATATGGTCTCGAGTAAACGTCACAGGTGTTGGTCTATGTAAGTAATAACTTGGTTGAATAGCTAGCCATCCATGAATCCATTTTCGAGATATACTCATATTAAAGCTGCGATCTAACTTATCGATACCTTCAAAAGCTGCCAGCTGTACAGCATTATAATATATATTTTTTAGTCATTATTTATGTCCCACGATTTTCCTTTTCTTTTTTACAATATTCTAGCTAATTGTGGTTGGGTATAGCAACAGACTTTCTCGCAGATGGCCAGAATCGGAGGAATGGGTAGCTCTAGCAGCTCTAAGGGCTCTATTGGCTCTAGGGGATTTATCGTTTCTAGAACCAGAATATGTCAATCTGACAAAACTTTGGCAGACTCTCTGGATTGCCTCCCATGTAGAGTTGCTACCTACGAGCTGCCGTGGTATAATAATCTCATATAGTAGGTCATTAATGCTGTGTCTAATCAGCGAAATTCTAGGAGGTCTAACCTCATATATACCTCTTGCCACTATGAGAGAGGCTATCAAGTCTAGTCAATTCATGCGGGGAAAGAACTAACCATTTATAGTTACTTGGTTAGAAACATCGACGGAAATTTGAGGACTTGAGCTTAAAACTTCACTAAGTTAGGGACCTTAGAATGTAGCACCCTATGTAATGCGCTAACCATTCTCTCAGCAGAGTCATCAGATATGTTTGAGTCTGAACTAAATGACGACAGTGTACATGGGGATGCATATTCACGTTGACGCTCGGGTTGACTGTCAATTCCTGTAGAGATGTCAGATTTACCTAGCAAGCTAATGGGTTTCCTCTGGCTGAGTTCGACTGATCCATGTGTAATCTAAACTTTTGCAATGACTGAAAGTATAAGTTGGCCTTATCTCATGCAGACAAATCACCCTATGAAAGAATACTTTGCATCTCATCGTCTAGGTTCACCACCGAGCGGATGCCCGAGGCATGATTTAGTATACAATTTTAGAGTCAGTATTTAGATTCTCTATCAGGATATGCAGTACGAGCACCATTTTCTGAATGTGATTCATGATTATTACTGCCAAAAATTATCAGTAGCACCACTGGCAGTAGAAACCAAGAATCTGCCTGTCTACATTACCTTAGATCTACAATATAATGGCTCTCCGGCTCTGCTAATGAGTCTTCTATGACGTCGATGTTTGACCAGTCTCTTATGCTGAATTCTATTGAGATTAATATTCACTTGAATGAGATTTAAACAACATTTCAATATCACATCCACCGATCACAGGGCTCAAGTATGCCTTTTCGATCCTTAGGAGTGGCATTAGATAAAGGTATTAGCCGAGCGCAGTATGCTCATGCATAGAGCTCCTGTGTCAGAAACGCTGAAGATTCTCACAGACCATCAGGATTTTACTACTTCTTATGAGATTGTCGTGGTAGCTGCTACTGTATCTACAGACATTGCTCTAGAATGTCTAGACATTTTATTGCTACTGTTGATGATGACTATGTAAGCTGAATATATTTCTCTAGGCAATATATTGGACTGCAGCTGCTGATATTCATGTGTTGTCTGTCTTAAATCTACTAGTAGGTATGAATGAGGTTTCGGATGTAGCGTCAATTTATTCTTCTTGGATAGCTCAACTAGTCTGCGGATTCATTTGGCTAGCCAAAATATTAATGTTCGCCATATCCCTCAGATTTTTTAGCAGTATTAGATAATGAGAGTTAAGCGATATGTTATGATGACCCTTATTCTTCAAGAATAAATTCTGAGCTATATGTATAATCGAGCAGTTCTCATGAAGACTGTGTTTCGTGAAGGGGGCGGTAACTCGCTTGTCATCCTCAGTCATTAGATGGTAAAAAATTATGAGATTAGTCTTAAAGGAATCCAGCTCAACATTTTTAACATCCTCATATATATTTGTAGCTTGATTTAACTGTGTGCACGGTGCTTGGTATGAGCCATAGTATAATATAATCAGATCATCAGGTTTGTCGAATAACCGATGTCTATGCTTTATAATATGAACTAAACGTGTACTTTTAACAGCTTGCGTCAGACCGTACATTAGAATGTTACATGTTTAAAATGGTGAAATATTTTCTAGTTATGAGGTAGGTCTACAAACTTTTATTAACACGCTATCATATTGACATTTCTGCATATTCCAGGGAGTTATTATTTACCCAGTGAAGTGATATAAGAATTCGTTCAACATATCAAACTTTGCACTTATCCTGCCCGGCTTATATTAATGTTGAGACCATTCAAAGTTGCGCCTATCCTGATCCACCTCTCGTATTTTCTGAGACCAATCAATGTGGGGGCCATCCTGCCATGGTTCTACTAATGGCGAAGCTACCAGGGTGGTTCAAGCTTCAAGGTTATTTATTTTCATATATATATATCACAACAGGTAGTCCACCAAAGCCTATGTAGCGATGAACCCTTTAAATAAAACATACAGTGAACATCACATAACACCGCCGAGATAAACGAGTAATAACACACATACCTCTAGACAGTGTTTACATATAATTACAGTCCTCGACGTACATTTAGTACAAGACTTACAATAACATATTTACAAGGGAGAGGGAAAATGTTTATCTCGCTACATACAATATTATTATTATTGCTATAGTTTAAAATAATAATAATAATAATAATAATAATAATTATTATTATTATTATTATTTTTATTTTGGTTATTATTATTATTATTATTATTATTATTATTATTATTATTATTATTATTATTATTAATGATATTTTATCAATGATAACAACAATAAGCCTATATTATTATTTTTTTTATTTTGGTTATTATTATTATTATTATTTTTATTATTATTATTATTATTATTATTATTATTATTATTATTATTATTAATGATATTTTATCAATGATAACAACAATAAGCCTATATTATTATTATTATTATTATTATTATTAATTATTATTAGTAGTAGTATTATTATTATTCAACTGTTCTGGTGTCCGGGTGCTTTCCTGGCGGCAGGTGTCATTGTGGTTTTTATCACTCATCCTAGTATTTTCCAGTGATGGTGCTTTTTATGATCTGTTTGTATGACTGTAATGTAGTAATTTGTGTGGGCGTATTGATCTGTGTCTTATTCCATAATTTCTGTGCTTGGCGTGAGGGCCTTTATTGGGCTGTACTTGTGTGTTTGTATGCTGTGTGTAGGTCATTTTTCAATCGTGTATTGTGGGAATGTATGTCTGCATTGGTCAAGAAGATATTATTCAGAGGGGGGGGGGCGTGAGGGGGGGGGGGTGGTGTATGTGTGTGTGTGTGTGTGTGTGTGTGTGTGTGTGTGTGTGTGTGTGTGTGTGTGTGTGTGTGTGTAAATTGGCATTGTGGTATCGCTTAACATTGTATATCGCTGGACCTTTCCAATGTCTTAAAGTTAAAAAAAATTTTCAGGCTTGAAGATATCTTGGCCTTCGGCAGTTCGTGAGAATAATTTAATAGATTGCTTTTGTAGTGATTTTATTTTCCTTTGTCTAGTACCACATGTGTTAGTCTATATATCATTACAGTAGGTGATATTTGGGAGTATCAATGTGCTGTATAGAGCTTTTATAATAGTAGGTGTTTCTATATGGTCTGAGACTGCGTATGATACCGATGTCTTTCGCTACCTTTGATTAAACAGTTTCAATATGCTGCGAATTTTTGCCCAAATATACTTCAAGAAACTTTGCATATTGAGCTTCATGTATTATCTGATTGTTTATAACACGATTTGGGAGCATATTATCTTTTAATTTCTTACTTTTCGTGAATAAAATGTAATTTGTTTTGTCGATATTTAGGGATAGTTTGCTCGCTTTAAACTGGTCTATTATTTGTGGATTTTACTGTTTACATTTTTATATAGTGTTTTCATATCTTTGTGGTTGCAGAAAACATTTGTGTCATCTGCAAATAATATTAGTGGCTACAGACATTGTGTAGGCATTCACACACGGTAGAAACAACAGAGGCCCAAGAATTTACCTTTGAGGGGCAGTTTCGTTAATAATATAGTATGGTCGATGGTGGCAAAAGCCTTGGAAAGGTCCAGAAATCCACTGAGCATATTCTGCAGGGAATCAGTTATCTTCTCAATCATATCCACAATGACATGCATGGTAGAATCTTTTTCTCTGAAGTCATATTGAGATGGGTATATAATTGAGTGTTTATTTAGGAATTTAATAATTCTTGCATAATATAGCTTTTCCAAGATTCGGCCAAACCATGAATAAATATGCGTTTGCTATTACACTGTATAAACTCGGATTCAGACTCTGGTGTGGTATCGATTCGAGATACGAGTGCTCTAGTGTTGATTATTTTATTAACTGAATAACTAGTATAAGTTGGATTGCGCATTCCTTTAAAACCGGTGGTTGTCTGGCGTCTCTCTTTCCCTGATAATACAGGCGACTGGGCGGTTACGGGGCCGATATGGTCCGGTATTCGCCCAGTACTGGCCCAGTAACCTGCGCTATCAAGGTTGCAGTAACCCGCAACCAGCTGTCTTCAAAACACAGGTTCTCTCGCGAGTTGGTATCAATTAAGGCAAGCTTGGATGAAAACATTTTGGTGGAATAGAAGTGATGTGGTCGTTTTCTTCTGTAGCAGAATCATATCTTTCCATATTGGCCTCTTTTACAAAGACTAAAGGTAAAGAGAAACCCGCCCTGAAATAAAAATACAAGAATCATTATTTTACAAGGACAGGATATGGCTAAAAGCAAAATAGAGCAAGCATTCTATATATATATATATATATATATATATATATATATATATATATATATATATATATATATATATATATATATATATATATATACACGTGGTTGATTATGACGTCATATAATTGATAGAGAAACTGGATTCATAAATTGCCGAACTGTTGCAATTGTTGCAACTTGCAACAATAAAATATGTCTCGTCGTCATGATCAACCACGCCACGCGCAGGCCGGCGTCATAATCAACCACGTCACACGTAGGCCGGCGTCATAATCAATCACGAATGGCGTGACTTCAGACAATCATAAATGCTTAATAGTCTGTCAAGTGGTACGAATTGTATGTCTTTGCTATTTAATAAACATTCTGTTGAATATTTTGAATCTAATTTGACGGACGCTGTTGCTACCATAGGCGGTTTAACTGTTTGTTTTCTGGAAATTGAGATTTAGATAGTGCAGGGATCGATTGATCCCGGGCAAAGCGTGGGTTTGGCTTAGCCAGAGATGGGCGGGGCTCAGCAAAAACTGGAAATGTCCATTTTTACTTTAGTATGTTAATGCAAAGCTAAGAGAACTCTGGAGAACGTATATTTTCGAAAAGGACTTACATCACAAATTGACGGAAACACACGAAGCTTGAATTACTTGATATAATCTGTAACTTCTCATGCTAAACCAATGCACAAACTGAAGGACCGCGAGAAAAATCAAGAAATCTAATAATTTTTGTATTTCATGTCTTAAAATGATATAACTCCATCAAAGATTGACGAAGAAGAATGAAACTCAAATGATCTGTAACCTTTAAAACGAAAACAATGCACCAATTGTAACTATCTTAAAGGACAGCTGAAAAATCTAGAAACTGATCATTTTGGTGTTTCAAATCTAAAACGAGCATAGCTCCATAAATTTCACAGAAATACCAGAAACCTACACGTGATCTGTAACTCATAATACACCAATCTGTCAATTTTCAATTAAATATTTGAAAGGACAGCGGAGAAGTCTCGAAAACCAAATGGGACATACGTATAGAGTGTAAATACGGGCAAATGAACAGACCAACGGATGGAGGGAAAGCACATAGTCCCCTTCCCGGGTTTTACAGGTTGAGGACTAATAAGAGAATAGTAGTAGTAGTAGTAGTAGTAGTAGTAGTAGTAGTAGTAGTAGTAGTAGTAGTAGTAGTAGTAGTATTAGTAGTAGTAATCGTAGTCGTAGCAGTACCAGTAGTAGCAGTAGCAGTAGTAACAGTAACAGTGGTAGTAGTAGTAGTAGTAGTAGTAGTAGTAGTAGTAGTAGTAGTAGTAGTAGTAGTAGTAGTAGTAGTAGTAATAGTAGTAGTAGTAGTAGTAGTAGTAGTAGTAGTAGTAGTAGTAGTAGTAGCAGTACCAGTAGTAGTAGTAGTAGTAGTAGTAGTAGTAGTAGTAGTAGTAGTAGTAGTAGTAGTAGTAGTAGTAGCAGTAGCAGTAGCAGTAACAGTAGTAGCAGTAGCAGTAGTAATAGTAGTAGTAGTAGTAGTAGTAGTAGTAGTAGTAGTAGTAGTAGTAGTAGTAGTAGTAGTAGTAGCAGTAACAGTAGTAGTAGTAGTAGTAGTAGTAGTAGTAGTAGTAGTAGTAGTAGTAGTAGTAGTAGTAGTAGTAGTAGTAGTGGTAGTAGCAGTAACAGTAGTAGTAGTAGTAGTAGTAGTAGTAGTAGTAGTAGTAGTAGTAGTAGTAGTAGTAGTAGTAGTAGCAGTAGCAGTAACAGTAGTAGTAGTAGTAGTAGTAGTAGTAGTAGTAGTAGTAGTAGTAGTAGTAGTAGTAGTAGTAGTAGTGGTAGTAGCAGTAACAGTAGTAGTAGTAGTAGTAGTAGTAGTAGTAGTAGTAGTAGTAGTAGTAGTAGTAGTAGTAGTAGTAGTAGCAGTAGCAGTAACAGTAGTAGTAGTAGTAGTAGTAGTAGTAGTAGTAGTAGTAGTAGTAGTAGTAGTGGTAGTAGCAGTAACAGTAGTAGTAGTAGTAGTAGTAGTAGTAGTAGTAGTAGTAGTAGTAGTAGTAGTAGTAGTAGTAGTAGTAGTAGTAGTAGTAGCAGTAGCAGTAACAGTAGTAGCAGTAGCAGTAGTAATAGTAATAGTAGTAGTTCACGAATGACGTACAATAGAGGAATACATTTCTAGCTATGCCCCGCCCAATTCTAGCTAAGCTCCGCCCACGTTTTCCGCGTATTGCAATCGTTTTATATACGTTGAACACTGCCTTCCCAGAATACGATTTTCAAGGTAACTATACAGGTAAGCTATTGAATTTTTTGAAGATGGCAGCAACAGCGTCCGATCATATTTGTTCCATTTGAACCATTTGAATCCGAAAGACCGAACCCATTTACAATTTACATATTTTGAAATTATCTTGACAGGGAGCTGTTGCTGCATATAGCAGCAACAGGTTCCTGTCAAATTAGCTTCAGAATATTCAACAATTTCCCTGTATGGTTTTCATGAAATTCAGATACTGGGAATATAGGGCTCAAAGTACTAGCTAAATCGTATACCTTAATAAGGGCCGGTAAGGCGCCCCAGAATGTAAGATTTGGGATGATTTCTCTCCCTTGCGCCTTTCGTCTGTATTTCATAAAAATCGTACCAGCAACAGCGTACACAATAATCAACACGAAAAATCTATAACGTAAACGAATAGAGTATATAATATAAACAAGAGAAATTGCGGATTAAGAACTGTCGCTCTCAGCCCATCAACGGAGGGACGGGCAGTTGGATGTTGGGATGAGCTGATTGGGTGGGTGGGGTGGTTAGGGGTGCGTATGGGCGAGTGGACGGACGGCCGTGTGGGCGGCTTGGTGGGCTGCCATATTAGTGTGGCAGGCGCACGACCTGGCGGCCAACTGGGATGGCGGTTTTGGGAAGATGGGCAGTTAGACGAGTGAACTGGTTGGATAGTGCACGGACAGCCGGGTGGACGGACGGGCAGGCAATCCGGCGGGCGGGCGGGTGGGCGGGCAGACATGTGCGTGTGTGGGGGTGGGTGGAGGAATACGGGCCTGCGGGTGTGCGTGCATTCGGACGGGCGGCACTACGGACAGACGCATAGATGGACGGACATGTGGGTGGATTAATGGATGGATTAGTGGAAGTATGGATGGGTGGGTAGGTGGGTGGGTGGGTGGGTGGATTGGCGGCCAGACGTACGGATGTGTGGACAGGAGGACGGACGGACGGACGGACGGCTGAATGGGTGGATGGATGGATGGATGGATGGATGGATGGATATAGAGATGGATACACAGTGGATATACAGATGGACGGACAGATACAGTTGAATAAACGGACGGACGGAGGAATGAATGGACAAATGAACAGATGGTCTGTCTCTGTGTCGTTGCTGTTTAAATGCCATGTTGTTGCAAATGTTACCGTGTGTATCTATCAGATACGGACGAGGTTAGATATAAAGGCATCCAGCTGAGCAAAATCCCCGGTTCATTGGTATACAACACATTCCGCATTGTTGCGCTTTGCGTCACGGGAGATAAAAGCTTATTAGTAGAGTTGAGGCGATAGGGCCGCCTTTGAAAAGTAGTTGCTCTGTCAGAACAACCAACCAATTTGCATCATTATCACCTTTTTTCCTTTGATCTCACTGCCTTTGTGTAAAGGTGTGAAAGCAGGCGACCCTAACTCCTCCGTTCTGATTGGATGTTAGATGAAGAAGGTGACCATAAGACCCGGCTCCTCGTTAAATCATGTGCTGCCTGTCATCCAATGAGGTGAGCTTAAAGATGATTAGCATAATGATTGACAAGGGTTAATGACCGGGTAATTAAGGATGATTGCCAGGTTACATGTCTTGACTCGTCTTTTCCTGTGAACTCGTTCGATCATGAAGCCCCGCCCCCTCATTAAGTCATGTGCCTCCAGGCATCCAGCAGTGCGAGCTTAAGGGTAATTAGCGTAATGCTGATTGACGAGGGTTAATGGGTGTAACTAAGGATGATCTCCTGGAGCCATGGCAAACGCTCAAGGGTTAATGTATTACATAATGAGGGACGGCCATGCTACATGTCTGAACATGTCTTTTCCTTGGAACTCGTTCGATGACAAAGCCCCGCCCCATTGTTAAATCATGGGTCTCCAGGTGTCCAATGAGGCATGCTTAAGGGTAATTAGAGTAATTGACACGTCGAGCGTTAATCGAGAGTGTAAGGATGATTGGCAGGCTACATGTCTAGACACGTTTTTTCTGACTCTTGGAACTAGTGCAATCATGGGATATTCTAAATGGTCAAGCTCTAGAGTAGGGTCACATTGCGGAGGACGTCTCCATTAGTCTAACACGTTGATCATTATTAAACTTCTGAACCTCAGCACTTTTTAGTCATGACAATGTACAAGGGTCGATGTATAGCATGAGGACAATCGGTTAGTTATTACCCTGACAGATTCAAATTAACTAGTCGAGCTTTAAAACAACTCCGACCACGTGTAACGATCGTCTGAGTTCTACACAATTCAACGAATCAATTTTCAATTGTGTTAGGGAAATAACAACACCCTATAACATTTTAACATACCTCGAGCGGCCACGCAATATTTGGAGAAAAAATGTCAGCCTATGTTGACTGAGAGTTTGCACAGGTTTCTTCAATTAACCCTTTCAAGACTGGCCTCTGCAGGGGTCTTGAGAAATATCCATTTGCAGGCCAAGAGATTACTTTTGAAAATTTACCACTAGAATGACTGGCTCGATAACCGAGCCAGTCATTCCAGTGGTAAATTTTCAAAAATAGTCTTTTCTTGGCCTGCAAATGGACATTTAATAAGTAAATATTTTAATTTTTTGAACAACGTTAGTCATTAAAGGGTTAAAACAATGCGAGTCATTTCACATTACACGATTTTTTTTATAAAATAAAGTTTCAGTAAATCTATACAAGTGATAAAATATACAGATGAGAATAATATACACACGAATAAGTGAAAAAATATAAATGCTAAATATATGAATACATGCAATAATGATTTAATTAAAATATCAAATTTACAAATGTTTCCAGCGGGATCCAGGGGCCTGTAAAAGTTAAGTGATAGACATAGAGAATAATTCGGATGAGGTAGTACACGAAACTGATTTTAGAGCTATTATTTAAATAAATTTGAAACCGATCTAAGCGATACTGAACCCCTAACAAGTTGGGTGTAAAGATAGGTCAGGGATTTGTACAGAGGTATGGTTTGGAGATTTTGAATTTCAAAGCACTGGGAGGAGTGTGTAGGGTATATTTTAAATAGGTTTAATAATGGTTTTAAAAAACCCGGCTCAATGTATGAATATATAGGAATTTACTCGAGACGCCCCCGCCTTCCACCTCAACCCCCACAAAATATAACTACATATCACCCCTTTCACACACAGGCACATTTCTAACCGATAATAAAGCAGAAGATTACTTACGCCACCTCGATGAAGGGTAGGCTAGTAATCTTCTACATTACAGGTTAGGACATTATACATAGCACAAACATGACATCTCAACCACCCCAAACTCTACCCCATCCAATAACTATGTATCACCCTGTACACATATCTAACTGATAATAATAAAGCAGAAGATTACTTACTCCCCCTCGATGAATGGTATTCTAGTAATCTTCTACATTACGGGTTAGAACATTATACATAGTACAAAGTAGACATCTAAACCATACCCAAACCCCTCCTCCCCCCCCCCCCAACATCCTATAACTATGTATCGCCCTCTGCGCATATCTAACCAATAATAATAAAGCAGAAGATTACTTACTCCCCCTCGATGAAGGGTATGCTAGCAATCATCTACATTTTGCTCGACACCCTTACCCCAACCCCCCCCCCCCACCCCCCACCCCCTCCCCCCCCCCTCCTCCCCCACCTCTCCCCCCCCACCCACCACCAGCACCAACCCACCCCACCCCACCGACCTACACCGATACGAAAGCACCACTCAACTTTCCCGACCTCCACCCCAGGCTATCGTAAAATTAGATCCTAGGGATACCCTGAAAGCCATACAATTTAGTATGATAGTCATTAAAAATTATATGTTTTTTGTAAGTAAATCCGAAACATTTATTCCAAATGATAGTATTTGGATACAAAAGTGTCACGGGCTAGAAAATATTATAGGTTTGCTGTTCAGAGCAGCCATGCCATTAGTTAAAAGTGTAAGAAAAGGTTTGGGTAAGCGAGCCCTGCCAGCTGGTTTAGGTCTGGCTAAAGAGGTTTTAGCAGGTAAAAAATGTAAAACATCTCTGAAAAATAGGGCTTTGAATGTCGGTAGAGAGATCGTACCAAAAGCCATAACGTTAGTTCATAACAATATCTCTGGAGCTAATTCACAACCTAAAATGCAAAAATGCTAAGAGGGGTCAATGATTCGCTAACCCTCGCAGAAGTCATTCGAAGTGTAACTGTAGAGAGCGAAGCATCAGAAACGCTAAACAAGTGGACATATTTAGTTAACTAATAAGACGGCTGCTTGTCACTGCGCTTAAAGCGAATTAGATGTGCTTACTACAAAACCTGTAATGACCACGATGGATCAAGCTCATTGGCAAAGTTATCAACGCGTTATGAGCCATAAGGATACAGCGGGACATATGGATAATAAGACAGCTAATAATGTAGGTTATACACATAGAAAACTGTGCACTAAGTACCCCTGTGGAAATGATCGGTAGAATTCATTCCAACATTTTTCTTCAGGAAAAATATTTAATCAACGGAGTTTCCAACATCGTCGTGTCGTG
>CM067365.1:44610698-44673198 GCA_034401795.1 Chaetoderma sp. LZ-2023a
AACCAATGCACAAACTGAAGGACCGCGAGAAAAAATCAAGAAATCTAATAATTTTTGCTATTTCATGTCTTAAAATGAATATAACTCCATCAAAGATTGACGAAGAAGAATGAAACTCAAATGATCTGTAACCTTTAAAACGAAAACAATGCACCAATTGTAACTATCTTAAAGGACAGCTGAAAAATCTAGAAACTGATCATTTTGGTGTTTCAAATCTAAAAACGAGCATAGCTCCATAAATTTCACAGAAATACCAGAAACCTACACGTGATCTGTAACTCATAATACACCAATCTGTCAATTTTCAATTAAATATTTGAAAGGACAGCGGAGAAGTCTCGAAAACCAAATGGTGACATACGTATAGAGTGTAAATACGGGCAAATGAACAGACCAACGGATGGAGGGGAAAGCACATAGTCCCCTTCCCGGGTTTTACAGGTTGAGGACTAATAAGAGGAATAGTAGTAGTTAGTAGTAGTAGTAGTAGTAGTAGTAGTAGTATAGTAGTAGTTAGTAGTATTAGTAGTAGTAATCGTAAGTCGTAGCAGTACCAGTAGTAGCAGTAGCAGTAAGTAACAGTAAACAGTGGTAGTAGTAGTAGTAGTAGTAGTAGTAAGTAGTAGTAGTAGTAGTAATAGTAGTATAGTAGTAGTAGTAGTTAGTAGTAGTAGTAGTAGTAGTAGTAGCAGTACCAGTAGTAGTAGTAGAGTAGTAGTAGTAGTAGTAGTAGTAGTAGTAGTAGTAGCAGTAGCAGTAGCAGTAACAGTAGTAGCAGTAGCAGTAGTAAATAGTAAAGTAGTAGTAGTAGTAAGTAGTAGTAGTAGTAGTAGTAGTAGTAGTAGTAGTTGTAGTAGCAGGTAACAGTAGTAGTAGTAGTAGTAGTAGTAGTAGTAGTAGTAGTAGTAGTAGTAGTAGGCAGTAGCAGTGAAACAGTAGTAGCAGTAGCAGTAGTAATAGTAATAGTAGTAGTTCACGAATGACGTACAATAGAGGAATACATTTCTAGCTATGCCCCGCCCAATTCTAGCTAAGCTCCGCCCACGTTTTCCGCGTATTGCAATCGTTTTATATACGTTGAACACTGCCTTCCAGAATACGATTTTCAAGGTAACTATACAGGTAAGCTATTGAATTTTTTGAAGATGGCAGCAACAGCGTCCGATCATATTTGTTCCATTTGAAACCATTTTGAATCCGAAAGACCGAACCCATTTACAATTTACATATTTTTGAAATTATCTTGACAGGGAGCTGTTGCTGCATATAGCAGCAACAGGTTCCTGTCAAATTAGCTTCAGAATATTCAACAATTTCCCTGTATGGTTTTCATGAAATTCAGATACTGGGAATATAGGGCTCAAAGTACTAGCTTAAATCGTATACCTTAATAAGGGCCGGTAAGGCGCCCCAGAATGTAAGATTTGGGATGATTTTCTCTCCCTTGCGCCTTTCGTCTGTATTTCATAAAAATCGTACCAGCAACAGCGTACACAATAATCAAACACGAAAAAATCTATAACGTAAACGAATAGAGTATATAATATAAACAAGAGAAATTGCGGATTAAGAACTGTCGCTCTCAGCCCATCAACGGAGGGACGGGCAGTTGGATGTTGGGATGAGCTGATTGGGTGGGTGGGGTGGTTAGGGGTGCGTATGGCGAGTGGACGGACGGCCGTGTGGGCGGCTTGGTGGGCTGCCATATTAGTGTGGCAGGCGCACGACCTGGCGGCCAACTGGGATGGCGGTTTTGGGAAGATGGGCAGTTAGACGAGTGAACTGGTTGGATAGTGCACGGACAGCCGGGTGGACGGACGGGCAGGCAATCCGGCGGGGCGGGCGGGTGGGCGGGCAGACATGTGCGTGTGTGGGGGGTGGGTGGAGGAATACGGGCCTGCGGGGTGTGCGTGCATTCGGACGGGCGGCACTACGGACAGACGCATAGATGGACGGACATGTGGGTGGATTAATGGATGGATTAGTGGAAGTATGGATGGGTGGGTAGGTGGGTGGGTGGGTGGGTGGATTGGCGGCCAGAACGTACGGATGTGTGGACAGGAGGACGGACGGACGGACGGACGGCTGAATGGGTGGATGGATGGATGGATGGATGGAATGGATGGATATAGAGATGATACACAGTGGATATACAGATGGACGGACCAGATACAGTTGAATAAACGGACGGGACGGAGGAATGAATGGACAAATGAAAACAGAGGTCTGTCTCTGTGTCGTTGCTGTTTAAATGCCATGTTGTTGCAAATGTTACCGTGTGTATCTATCAGATACGGACGAGGTTAGATATAAAGGCATCCAGCTGAGCAAAATCCCCCGGTTCATTGGTATACAACACATTCCGGCATTGTTGCGCTTTGCGTCACGGGAGATAAAAGCTTATTAGTAGTGAGTTGAGGGCGATAGGGCCGCCTTTGAAAAGTAGTTGCTCTGTCAGAACAACCAACCAATTTGCATCATTATCACCTTTTTTCCTTTGATCTCACTGCCTTTGTGTAAAGGTGTGAAAGCAAGCAGGCGACCCTCAACTCCCTCCGTTCTGATTGGATGTTAGATGAAGAAGGTGACCATAAGACCCCGGCCTCCTCGTTAAAATCATGTGCTGCCTGTCATCCAATGAAGGTGAGCTTAAAGATGATTAGCATAATGGATTGACAAGGGTTAATGACCGGGTAATTAAGGATGATTG
Organism: Chaetoderma sp. LZ-2023a; assembly: GCA_034401795.1. Classification (NCBI taxonomy): domain Eukaryota; kingdom Metazoa; phylum Mollusca; class Caudofoveata; order Chaetodermatida; family Chaetodermatidae; genus Chaetoderma; species Chaetoderma sp. LZ-2023a. Next base: position 44,613,412 of record CM067365.1, read on the forward strand.
CCAGGCTTTACACTGTCTTGACTCGTCTTTTCCTGTGAACTCGTTCGATCATGAAGCCCCGCCCCCCTCATTAAGTCAGTGTGCCTCCAGGCATCCAGCAGTGCGAGCTTAAGGGTAATTAGCGTAATGCTGATTGACGAGGGTTAATGGGTGTAACTAAGGATGATCTCCTGGAGCCATGGCAAACCGCTCAAGGGTTAATGTATTACATAATGAGGGACGGCCATGCTACATGTCTGAACATGTCTTTTCCTTGGAACTCGTTCGATGACAAAGCCCCGCCCCATTGTTAAATCATGGGTCTCCAGGTGTCCAATGAGGCATGCTTAAGGGTTAATTAGAGTAATTGACACGTCGAGCGTTAATCGAGAGTGTAAGAGATGATTGGCAGGCTACAATGTCTAGACACGTTTTTTCTGACTCTTGGAACTAGTGCAATCATGGGATATTCTAAATGGTCAAGCTCTAGAGTAGGGGTCACATTGCGCGAGGACGATCTCCATTAGTCTAACACGTTGATCATTATTAAAACTCTCTGAACCTCAGCACTTTTTAGTCCATGACAATGTACAAGGGTCGATGTATAGCATGAGGACAATCGGTTAGTTATTACCCTGACAGATTCAAATTAAGCTAGTCGAGCTTTAAACAACAACTCCCGACCACGTGTAACGATCGTCTGAGTTCTACACAATTCAACGAATCAATTTTCAATTGTGTTAGGGAAATAACAACACCCTATAACATTTTAACATACCTCGAGGCGGCCACGCAATATTTGGAGAAAAAAAATGTCAGCCTACTGTTGACTGAGAGTTTGCACAGGTTTCTTCAATTAACCCTTTCAAGGACTGGCCTCTGCAGGGGTCTTGAGAAATATCCATTTGCAGGCCAAGAGAATTACTTTTGAAAATTTACCACTAGAATGACTGGCTCGATAACCGAGCCAGTCATTCCAGTGGTAAATTTTCAAAAAATAGTCTTTTCTTGGCCTGCCAACATGGGACATTTTAATAAGTAAATATTTTAATTTTTTTGAACCAACGTTTAGTCATTAAAGGGTTAAAACAATGCGAGTCATTTCACATTACACGATTTTTTTTATAAAATAAAGTTTCAGTAAATCTATACAAGTGATAAAATATACAGATGAGAATACATATACACACGAATAAGTGAAAAAAATATAAATGCTAAAATATATGAATACATGCAATAATGATTTAATTAAAATATCAAATTTACAAATGTTTCCAGCGGGATCCAGGGGCCTGTAAAAGTTAAGTGATAGACATAGAGAATAATTCGGATGAGGTAGTACACGAAACTGATTTTAGAGCTATTATTTAAATAAATTTGAAACCGATCTAAGCGATACTGAACCCCTAACAAGTTGGGTGTAAAGATAGGTCAGGGATTTGTACAGAGGTATGGTTTTGGAGATTTTGAATTTCAAAGCACTGGGAGGAGTGTGTAGGGTAATATTTTAAATAGGTTTAATAATGGTTTTAAAAAAACCCCCGGCTCAATGTATGAATATATAGGAATTTACTCGAGACGCCCCCCGCCTTCCACCTCAACCCCCACAAAAATATAACTACATATCACCCCTTTCAACACACAGGCACATTTCTAACCGATAATAAAGCAGAAGATTACTTACGGCCACCTCGATGAAGGGTAGGCTAGTAATCTTCTACATTACAGGTTAGGACATTATACATAGCACAAAACATGGACATCTCAACCACCCCAAACTCTACCCCATCCAATAACTATGTATCACCCTGTAACACATATCTAACTGATAATAATAAAGCAGAAGATTACTTACTCCCCCTCGATGAATGGTATTCTAGTAAGTCTTCTACATTACGGGTTAGAACATTATACATAGTACAAAGTAGACATCTAAACCATACCCAAACCCCTCCTCCCCCCCCCCCCAACATCCTATAACTATGTAATCGCCCTCTGCGCATATCTAACCAATAATAATAAAGCAGAAGATTACTTACTCCCCCTCGATGAAGGGTAATGCTAGCAATCATCTACATTTTGCTCGACACCCCTTACCCCAACCCCCCCCCCCCACCCCCCACCCCCTCCCCCCCCCCTCCTCCCCCACCTCTCCCCCCCACCCCACCACCAGCACACAACCCACCCCACCCCACCGACCTACACCGATACGAAAGCACCACTCAACTTTCCCGACCTCCACCCCAGGCTATCGTAAAATTAGATCCTAGGGATACCCTGAAAGCCATACAATTTAGTATGATAGTCATTAAAAATTATATGTTTTTTTGTAAGTAAATCCGAAACATTTATTCCAAATGATAGTATTTGGATACAAAAGTGTCACGGGCTAGAAAATATTATAGGTTTTGCTGTTCAGAGCAGCCATGCCATTAGTTAAAAGTGTAGAGAAAAGGTTTGGGTAAGCGAGCCCTGCCAGCTGGTTTAGGTCTGGCTAAAAGAGGTTTTAGCAGGTAAAAAATGTAAAACATCTCTGAAAAATAGGGCTTTGAATGTCGGTAGAGAGAGATCGTACCAAAAGCCATAACGTTAGTTCATAACAATATCTCTGGAGCTAATTCACAACCTAAAAATGCAAAAAAATGCTAAGAGGGGTCAATGATTCGCTAACCCTCGCAGAAGTCATTCGAAGTGTAACTGTAGAGAGAGCGAAGCATCAGAAAACGCTAAACAAGTGGACATATTTAGTTAACTAATAAGACGGCTGCTTGTCACTGCGCTTAAAGCGAATTAGATGTGCTTACTACAAAAACCTGTACTGGACCACGACTGTGATCAAGCTCATTGGCAAAGTTATCAACGCGTTATGAGCCATAAGGATACAGCGGGACATATGGATAATAAGACAGCTAATAATGTAGGTTATACACATAGAAAACTTTGCACTAAAGTACCCCTGTGGAAATGATCGGTAGAATTCATTTCCAACATATTTCTTCAGGAAAAATATTTAATCAACGGAGTTTCCTTAAAGTTCCATTTTACGTCGAGAGTAAAACCTGATTTTAACATAATTCATGGTGATTTCCCAATACTTACAAATTACATCTGCATGAAGCTACATTAAATTTACGTAAGGTTAAACCTATTCCAGAAGTAATTAATGCTCACGCTTTTGACAATTGCTAAAGTCTCCCGCATGATACCCTATTAAAGGAATTATCATCAAAATCATTCGTCCATTCCTGCAGGGACAAGTAGCATGAATAGGGACAAAATTTTTCTCGGGGACCTACCGAGTAGGGTTATATTAAGCATAGTTAGTAATAGAGGCTTATAACTGGAGATTTTGATACAAATCCGTATAATTTTTAACACTGTGATGCTAATCACATTTCATGCTATATGGATAATGAGCAAGTGGCTGAGCATCTCCACCGAATTTCACGGCTGCCGTTTATAATTTTACAAAATCATTCTCCACTTTGATGAATGGAACAGGTACATTATTCGATGACAAATGTATAGGGCTCTAACATCGATGAATATAAGGCAGGTTACATGTTGTTTGCCTTTGAGTACACCCCAGACCTTGCTACAGGCGATCATGTCTACCTTACGAAGCAAGGAAATCTACGCCCTCCAACTAAAATTAAAAAAAGTATTACCTGATACTATGAACGCAATATGTTATGCAGAATTTAATAACATTATAAGCAATGACAGTGATAGTAACGTTACCACAGACTACTAGAGCCCTGAACACCCCTCTCGCCACCCAGTAAAACCGCCAATGCACCCAATACACCCTCACATGCTCTGGCATATGGTTGCACTCATCAAAACGTATACCTCTTATTATTATTATTATTATTATTATTATTATTATTATTATTATGATGTTAACTATTAGAGATCTCGAAACATATTTACTCAGGAGACCGGAGAATAGGAATGGCTGTCCCTAGGTGTTTGCGCCTAAAGACTGTATACAGAAACGTATCAGAAGATGCTCGCGTCTCATCGTTAACACAGATCTGAGAACCTTCCACGTATTCACTGGATCACGGAATATTTCCCGAAACACAGAAAATCTTAGTATTTTGACTCATTCAGGCGTGGCCCCATGGCCTGAACCTATGGTCAAAACTGGTCCATTATGTAATCTATATATATTATTTAGAATTTAGATTCACAGCATTTTTATTGCAACGCTCCTCGTTGAAGCACTATAAGTCTATAATCTAATAATTTATGGGCTAAGATTTGGACGATTCGATCATTTCTTGTTAAATCTAGTAATGTCATTATAATTGAAATCACTGGCAGTCCATGAATCCTATGATACAGAAAATATATGCTGAACTCTCTGCAATGAGTCGATAATAGCGGTTGCACAGTAACGCCTATATATATATATATATATATATATATATATATATATATATATATATATAGATATATATATATATATATAGATATAGATATATATATATATATATATATATATATATATATATATATATATATATATATATATATATATATATATATATATATATATAGATATATATATATATATATAGATATATATATATATATATATATATATATATATATATATATATATATATAATATATATATATATTTATATATATATATAGGCGTTACTGTGCAACCGCTATTATCGACTCATTGCAGAGAGTTCAGCATATATTTTCTGTATCATAGGATTCATGGACTGCCAGTGATTTCAATTATAATGACATTACTAGATTTAACAAGAAATGATCGAATCGTCCAAATCTTAGCCCATAAATTATTAGATTATAGACTTATAGTGCTTCAACGAGGAACGTTGCAATAAAAATGCTGTGAATCTAAATTTAGCTTTGTCTGTTATTTCTTCTTGTGTTTTTTTACCAGTTAGATGGGCTGCAGATGTTTTTAAACAATATGGGTTAAGCCCGCTTTTACCATATTCATGTTAAAATACATTTCAAAGTCTGTTTCTCACATTCTTTTTCATTTTCCAGAATTAGACTTTTAACATAGTTCTCCTAATGTTACGTAGGTATCTGATGCCTCAGGCTAATACCATGTATACAGGATTAAAGTCTTGAATGAACAGCTCATTAGAGATATTTTTGCTGATAGCTATTCATAAACCCTGTCTGTCAGGTGGTGGTGGTGGTAGTGGGAGCGAATTAGTGGGTCTGGATCTTTTGCTCATTAACCTACCACTGCTATTGCTAGGCCAGACATCTATGCAACTCTAGGAGAACTACATTAAAAATGTAATTCAGAGAGGGTGAGGTTTGCGGTTGTATACGAGGGAAGTGGGCCATATACAATCTCCAACACTGGGTTTCTGCGCTGGGATGGGTGGGTTGGGGAGGGTTGGACCGTTAGCAAATAGAGAAATGCTGTTTTAGCTCAAGACTTATATATATATTTGAGAAAATCCAAATGAATTCAATAATAATAGGCTATAACTATGCCAATAATAGTAGCAGGTTATAATTATATATTATTCACGCTGCTTATAAACAGCGTGGCATACATCGTTCAGCCATTCAGTCTTACAGGCTGTGTATAACTCACATACATTCCAATCTAAATCCTGATCTGTAGACAATGCCCGAAAGAAAGAGCTTTTAGGTACGCATTCTAATGCTTTTAAGTAATGTAATTCTACATTGTCAATAGGTCTTAAGAAATAATCGATACCCATACATTAGTGTTGAGATGGTCTGTCGTGGTGACACCCGTAACAGTCCCGAATCGCTAGTCTACGGGTTGCTAAATTCAACAAATTTGTGAAAATAGCAGTAGCATTGGCTCTGGTAGATTGTGGAATGCTTTCACAGTCAAAACTCAGATATTCACATTCATTTATATCTCGATGACCCATATAGGGGGTGTCCCGCATAGCGGTTGGTTGAGCATCTTTCTACAGCATCGAGTGAGTCAGACGATGTAAAACACTCATCTTCCTCATAATCCTGTAATTCATTAGAATGTATCTGGTACGGGTTTGAATCCTGGTGGTATGTACTCCTCTACATGTGTAGACGCCAGTTGAATAGCGTAATCTAACTAATCTAATGCTCTGACCATTATCCGCACAACACAAATCAGCCATTAATCTAATACTTAATTGCTGAGAATTGCATCAAGCATCAAGAGTTTTTATCTATATATCGATGATTGGGTGAAGATTCTTTACCAATATTTCGTGGCCATGCTAAACCTGCTTAGAAATGTAATAGCAATCTACGACTTTTTTTTTTGGGAATAAAACGCTTACACTAGCGTAGAGTTCGTTATAGCTCAGAGAATTTCGTGCAAGTTCTCCTTCAGAATATTATGCTCCTGAACGATGGTTTCAGCTTGGTTTGACCTGGTGAATAAAGTACCAAATTATCCTGAAATAGGGATATATAGTGCTGATTGCGCCCTTTAATTGAGGTTCTAATTCATAATTACTAATTACCCTTAAGCGCACCTCGTTGGATCCCTGGAGACCCATGATTTAATGAGGGGGCAGGGCTTCATCATCGAACGCGATGCCAGGAAAAGATGTGTCCAGACATCTAACGTGGTCATCCCTCATTATGTAATACATTAACCCTTGAGCATTTGGCATGGCTCCAAGAGATCATCCTTAATTACACCCATTAACCCTCATCAATCAGCATTACGCTAATTACCCATAAGCTCGCAGCACTGGATGCCTGGAGGCACGTGACTTAATGAGGGGGCGGGGCTTCATGATCGAACGAGTTCACAGGAAAAAAACGAGTCCAGACATCTACCCTGTCAATCAACCTTAATTACCCAGTCATGAACCCTTGTCAATCATTATGCTAATCACCTTTAGCCTCAGCACATTGGAAGACAGGCATCACATGATTTAATGAGGGGGCGGGGCGTATGGTCACCCTCTACATCTAACATCCAATCCTAACGGAGGAGATAAGGTCACCTTTTTTCACACCTTTACACAAAGGTGGTGAGATCAAAGGAAAAAAGGCGATAATGATGCAAATTAGTTGATTGCTCTGACACAGCAACGACTTTTCAAAGGCGACCCTATCGCCTCACCTCTACTCTCATTGTCCTTGTGGAAACTGTGGATACCTGGCTCAAAGATCGCATTAGCCCAAAAGCCCAGCTTGCATGATGCAGCATGTGTAGCCTATCACTGATGTACAATCACCACCACCACCACCACCACGACCAGCATCATCATCATCATCATCAGCAGCAGCAGCAGCAGCAGCAGCAGCAGCAGCAGCAGCATAGTAAGTTTCGTTTCTTAGGTCTTTTCCTCCCGTCTGGTAATACATTTGTTATAATTTCTTCATCCACTAACTATTTTCGAAGACAGAAATGCAGCTATGAAAAGTTAGGATAGAATACTTACATAATGACTATAATAGAACCGATTGACAGGCCACCCGGTTGTCCTCCTGGGTCAGCTGTTGGTCCTGCCGTTGGTGAGGGCCCCACGCATCCATTCTTACATGCACATTTACTTGTCAAAGTGAAATACTGAAAGTAGATGTATATAATGAACTAATTGAGAGGGGTGTAAGCGAATCGTATATTAGTTAACATTGGTGTTCAGTATTCGTATAAGAAATTCGAATATTCGTATAATTATATGAATGAATATTCGAATTATTCGAATATTTTAGATGTATAAGAGCTGATATACAAATAGAAACGATATATATATATATATATATATATATATATATATATATATATATATATATATATATATATATATATCGTTTCTATTTGTAAATTAGCTCTTATACATCTAAAATATCTAAGATTCTATGCTATGCGAACATTCATTCATACCCACCCACCCACCCCCACCCCACCCCCAAAACCCTGTGGGCGGAGCCAAATGCAAATGTCCTTTTGCATTCCGCAATCATATAGGTAACCCACATACCAAATTTGATTGAATTTCACCAGCAGTGTCAGGAGTTGCATTACAACCAATTTCATGACATTTTGACCCACTGCACCACCCACTGCCTGGGGCGGGGCCAAATGTAAATGGGTTCATCTACTCCACATTGATATGGGTAAGACTCATACCAAATTTGGTTGATTTCCATCAAACAGTTTCGGAGGAGTTGCATTTCAATTAATTTCATGAACTTTTGACCCCCATCCCACACCCAAATGGGGCGGGGCCAAATGTAAATGGGCTCATCCACTCCCCGTTGGGATGGGTAACTCACATATCAAATTTGGCTGAATTTCATCCAATGGGTTTCGGAGGAGTTGCATTACAATCAATGTTTGCGAAATCATGCCGTGTGAAGCCCGTTAACACATATAATGCCATAGGGGCCTACATTACATACTAACATATGGCGTTTCTCAGGATTAAGTCTCTAGTGTGAACATGACCATAGGATGGATCAAGAGAACGAATGACCATGAACAGTCATGTTTATAATTAACTAATAAATATAGGAAGGTGATGTGATTAATGTAAAAAATCTACACAGCATATTATTTTCATTTAAAAATTCAGAGCAAATATCTCAACAGCATACCTTTAAAATTAAATACGCTCATGGGTGCATAGACGAAAGCCGTGTTCTCACTATAGTCCAGTCAATCTAAAAAGTTGCCTCGGCAAAATTGCAACAGTATTTCTGTCGGCAGATTTATGGCGAAGAAGCAATGGCATATGGCCAAAAAACTCTATCCAATTCTGACGGTGGGAAATATATAATTTTATTTGTTATAACCCACACTCTTTTCTACCGTGCTTATTACTGATTTGATGGAGAGCGTACATTGCGCTTACGATCGTCACCTCAGAATTTAAATCGCTTATTTTTCATATATTCCTCCCTTTATCCTTTTTTTAAACTGGCACGCCTATTTAGTCTTAGCTTTCCGCAGTCACAATTGGTAAATGTCATCTTTCAGAGATTAGGTTTGGCAAATGGTCATCTCTCATGGTATGAAATTTGTGAAATTCCATGCTTTCAATGATCAGGATTGACACCATATCATCCTTTAGTGTTCAGAAGTGGTAACAAATCATGTTTTGGGTAGAAATATCAATTTTTAGCACTAATAATTGGTCAACTTTTGTCCTTCAGTGCGTAGAATTGACAACAGATCAACTTTCCGTACTCATAATTGGTAAATGTCACCTTTCAGGGGTTAGGTTTGGCAAAAGGTCATCTCTCATGGTGTGACATTTGTGAAATTCTATGCTTTCAATGATCAGGATTAGCAACATATCATCCTGCAGTGTTCAGAAGTGGTAACAAATCATGTTTTTTGATAGAAATCTCAATTTTCAGCACCAAGAATTGGTAAATTATTGTCCTTCAGTGCTTAGAATTGACGACAGATCAACTCTCCTCACTCACAATTATCTCTTATGGCATGACGTTTGCTAAATGCCATGTTGCAATGCTCATGATTGGCAACATATCATCCTTCAGTGTGCAAAAGTGGTAACAAATCATGTTTCAGGGTAGAAATATCGATTTTCAGCACTAAGAATTGGTAAATTATTGTCCTTCACTGCTTAGAATTGACAACAGATCAACTTTCCTCACTCATAATTGGGAAATCTCACCTTTCAGGGGTTAGGTTTGGCAAAAGGTCATCTCTCGTTGTATGAGACTTGTGAAATTCCATGCTTTCAATGATCAGTATTGGCTCCATATCATCCTTCAGTGTTCGGAAGTGGTAACAAATCATGGGTAATGGTAGAAATATAAATTGTCAGTACTAAGAGTTAGTAAATTATTGTCCTTCAGTGCTTAGAATTGACAACAGATCAACTTTCCTCAATAACAATTGGTAAATGTCATCCTTCAGGGGATAGGTGTGGCAAAAGGTCATCTCTCATAGTATGACATTTGTGAAATTCTATGCTTTCAATGATCAGGATTGGCAACATATCATCCTTCAGTATTCAGAAGTGGTAACAAATAATGTTTCAGGGTAGAAATATCATTTTTTAGCACTAAGAATTAGTAAATTATAGTCCTTCAGTGCTTAGAATTGACAACAGACACCACTCCGGGTACATTACTTTTAAGTGAAAGTGTATCAGGGTATGTAAACGCACATTAAATACTGTCTTGCTTCAAATTTGATTTGATTGTTATGCCATCTAATGTTGATTATGTTGTTCTGTGTGGTCATAGACGTGCTGTACTAGTTCATGACAAGGCGTCCTTCACCGTTAATCAAATAAAACCCATGAACATTATCATATGTAGACTGCAGCACTGAGACAGTGGTGGTGATGGTGTTTGTTTTTGTAGCTTTCCCACCAGCTAAAGACCGGCCGGATAAGCTAGATATAACATTTATTGCTTAAGATGCTATAATTGAATGACCGATTTAATTCTGGCAAACGCATGTGCACTCCAATTTGCCTACATTAACATTTTCAACAACTTATATTAGAACCTTATTTTCATGACCATCACAACCCATGAACATAGGCTGTGACAATCAATCAAACAGATGTATCGCCCCTATTAAAACTCCCTTGTACCACTATCTTGCAACAACGGACAAAGCAGATGGTGGTACTATATAAGGAGATTTTGATATCTGAAGTATGTTACATTGAATAGTATATTAATTAAGACAGAACTCTTGGCCACATTTTCCCAAATGCACTTATCTATTCCTATAATAATTTTTAATACGTAGAATGACAGCCTGTTTTGATAAGCATTAACATCATTGCATCCACTGAGAAAAACAAATGACAGCATCGATAAACATGTCATGTTGTCAAGACCATCACAGTTATTTTAGGTCATGAGTATAACATTTTGTTGAGAGCGTGATATCTCATACGTCAAAACCATCAAATTGAAATTTTCTCTTTGATTCATTTAATTTACTTTTACAGCTAACGAATGGATATATCTTTCAATAATTGTCTTTATATATTCTTGACATTTTGCTTCACATGCAGCGGATCTGCACATTATTTTTGCTAAGATCACCCCTGATTCCTTTGATGGTGGTCTTGGACCAGCTCAATGGAATGGGAGTGGTGAGGGAAGAATTATCAGCAAATCTATTAAGACTAACCATGGCGAGGTATCGAATCATCATCTCCTTGCCAAATGAATTAAACATCATATAATTGTATATCAAAATAGTTTGAAACTTGACATTTCGGAACAATGCAATTATGGAAACAATTGAAAACATCTCACCAGAGCAGCAAGTAACTTCATAATAGTGAAGTCTACTTTAGTTAGTGCATCATGAAAGTCACATTTACGCCAATACGAGAACAAGGCATGAAAAGCGCTCTTCAAATGTTCAAAACTGCTAGAGCTAAGTTCTGTATATGATCCACTGACTATAGTACATCAATGTTTCCAAATGGTCCAGACCACCACAGTCAAACAAAATAACAAGATTTACTTTGTTGCATTATTAATCAGATTATAATCGTCTAATTCTTGAAATAGGATTATATCTTGGATTATTTTGATATCAACTGTAACTATTTTCCTAAATATCTGTCCAAAGTATATCCAAAATTGGGAAACAGGCAAACATTCTGTAAACAAATGGATACTGGTTTCCTCCGCACCTCTACAGAATAACAGAATAAACAGTGGTCGTTATTTGTTATGCCTACTTTCTTGAGGAGGGGGCCCACCCAAACTTTCATATGAAGAAACAGCCAAACAACATTCATTGCTCTATTAGGTATGTTTGGTGTATGAATATTTCTCCATGCCCCATCACAAAGCACGGGAAAATGTTCAGGCTTAGCCACACGGCTATAACCTTTGGGCTATTAATATTCTGCTGCATTATATTTTGTGCCATCCCTTATTCCGTAATGCATATGAAAGACGTGCATCATTACTTTCCAGAATTAAATTGGACTGTGCATCATTCACCGACCAAGAAGAAGTCATTCCATTGGAATTGCTTCATGTAGCCACTTCAGAAAGTGTTGCACGTCAATGAAGTGTAAAAATATTACTCATGATATGTCATATAGCGATTTCCATTTTCATGTTTTCACATCTACAATATCACACACATTTTGAATACAATGTTTAGCAAAAGAAGTGCAATATAAAACCCTGCCTTCATATTGAATATGATCATTGCCCCACAGGTACTGACTGGTGGCCTGCCTCTTGTAATGTGATGAATCTTCTTTCATAACAAACTTATCTAAAACAGTTTTAATGTTCAAACATACCGATGGACTTCGTGTGTAATTTGGTGATGGTTTGGAAGGCCAGAAAAAGGCTTTAGCTGAAAATAGCTCAACATACCTTTCAACAAGACTTCTAGACAGACGTGCCCATTGACTTTCTGAATGAAGTAAATCATCTAATAATGTCAGCCTTAATGAGATGCATTTAATTCTTAGGTCTGGGATGGCAAGCCCGCTATCAAGCTTATTATTGGTACAGACATGCTGTGAGACAAGGTGTAACTTCCCACAAGTAATTAAATATCTTTTTTTCAACGTGTTGAGATATATTAACAACTGATGCAGCATATCAAACTTGCGACAATATCATATTATTAATCACTGTAGCCCATCCAAACATAGTCAATCGTCGATGCTTTCATTTTGGAAAGCAGATTTTGCCAATTAATGGAATCAAAGTTTGTTCTATTGAAATTAATGCCTAAAATATGTGTTAAGCCAGTGGGCCAATTGATGCCTAATCTCTAACAAAAACAAACCTACTGATTTTTAAAAAACAATTGTGAGCCCTGTGCATTTGTGACATTTCTCTAAGATAAGATGCGGGCTAGTAAAATTACTACTTTGCACACCAAAAATTGTCCTATCATCGGAATATTGTGACAATTTCATGGGTGTCATAATCCTATGACTGTCACTCCCACTGTTTCCAACTAAACTACAAATAAATGTGCTGAAAGTGTACAACCTTGTAGAACCCCACATTGTCAAACATCCGGATGGCTTATAAAATTTTTAACAAGATATCTACTAATAATATAATTGCACAATATTCGAATCTATTTAATGAAATTTTTCCCTAAGCCTATCAAAAGAAACTTTCACTCTAAACGATCCAAAGCTTCCATATTATCTAAAGCAACAATGGCACCTTGAATGTTATCCTTTTTCAACCAGCTGAATCACGTCTGTGATGAGAACAGCGTCAGTTAAGATTAATCTATCCAGTATTAAACTTTTCTTGGCAAGTTCAATAACGTCAGCCAGCACCTGACCTATATAATAAAAGAGCTCTAGAAATACTCCTATAATCAAATCCAAGGAGAGAAATCAGCCTATAATTTTATTAAGTCAATCCAGTCATCATTTTTCAATATCAGTCGTACATGAGCTTGGGACATTGTAAAAGGAAGTTTTCCTTGATGGATAATTCCTTTAACAACCTCACAGAATGTATGACCAATTAGATGCCAGAATGTAATGTAAAACTCAACAGGCAAGCCGCCTCCCCCTTGCGATTTTCCATTCCTCATTGTTTTGCGTCGTTTGATCAGATAATCTATGGTTAATGATTCATGACAAGTATCAGCCGATGGGGGAGGCAATGTTTCCTTAATAGTTTCAAGTAATTCAGCGGCCAACTCTTCATCAATTTCTTTAGACTAATAAAAAATTTCTTAAAATGTCTGAACAGTTTCTAGTAGGTATTTATGTGAATTAACAATTTGACCATTTATTTCAAGGCCTCGAATTATCTTTTCCATACCCCTAGCGTTTTCTAGACCACACAAATATACAATTGGACCCTTTATCTTACTTTTGCGCCTTCGGCTCCATACATTTCTATTTGTGATAATTTTAACATTGTCGCTGCCAAAACCTCAGTCAAGTGAATATCTTAGCATAGTGTCCTTGCCTTTTGAATAGAATACTATTCTATAGAATTCGATAGATGTGGAAACCCTAAGTTAAAATCTTCCCCACAAGAAATCAAGCTTTCAAATTATTATGTGCTACGGACCTTAAAACGCCAGAAAGTTTCAATACAGCGATGATATTCAAAATCATTCAGTAGGGAAATGTTAAGTTTCCAAACTCTTGAACCGCATGTAACCCATTCTGCATTATCTAAAACAGTAGAAACTAGACAATGATCAGAAAATGTTATGAAATATATACCTGTATCCGAAATTAACCCTTTTACTACTGTCAGTACGTAAATCCTGTCTAAGGCTATAGTCTGTCTGGCCATTTGCGGTTATCATAGTATATTCACGTTCTTCAGGGATTAACTCCTATAAACACTGGTGAGACTACGTATCAGAGTGTATTTACAATGGCCACGTATCCTTCTCAGGATTTAAAACACCACTAATAGTCCAGTCAACATGAGAAAAATTTTGCACCCCGGTAAAATTGCAATAGAATTTCTGTCAGTAGATTTATGGCGAAGAAGCAATGGCATATTAACAAAAAATTCTAAACAATTCTGCGGATATATAATTTTATTTGTTATAACCCACATTCTTGTGCGCCGTGGTTATGACTGATTTAATGAACGTGTACATTTCCCCTATGCTCGCCTTTATTCCGTCTATATCCTATTTGTAAACTGGCATGCTTATTTACTGCTATCTTAGGTATAAATCTATCTTTTATAACCATTCATTTGAACAGTAGTTATTAAAATATTTGCCGTGTAACCAGATTTAGAAGTTAGCATCGATTACTTTTTGCCGGATATCGAGCCATTAGCAGAAGCACTGTTTTCAAGTTATTAAATTATGTTTTTCACAGAGTATAACATAACGATTTAAGGTGTGTGATAATCCATGCACAAGCTTTTATATCAATCATTAATACCCAACTCTCGTTTGGCATGACTGCAATGTAATTTACATATGTCCACACATACACTTATTTCAAATAAGAGTCGGCAACGTACAGTGTACGCGTGCATGATGTAACTGTTTTTTGCAATATCATATTTTAAGAAATTATATAAATTTTATATCTGTTTCTCACATGTCTTTAGCCAGGTCGAGAGCTACAAAAACAGACACCACCACCGCCACTGTCTCAGTCCTATGAATTAATGTTTCACCACCCGCACCCATTTCCAACTAATACGCTAAATCTCCACCCCACCCCCATTGCCACCCTGCGGGTAGAACCTTAAGTAGACATCGCCTCACAACCATGAGTAACTCACATACCTAATTTGTTGAATTCTGACAAATTTGCCTTTCTCCGCCACCCCACCCGAGCCCCCAACTCCGCCGTTACTCCAGTGGCAGAGCCTAATGTAATTATTGTCTGGCAATCGAAATCATATGGCTAACTAGCATTACACATTTAATTGAATTCCTCCAACTTTGACTTTCTGCAAAGCCCCCCCCCTCCCCAGCCCACCGCCACCCCTCCCCAGCCTCTAACTTCGAGCTGGCCTCCCAACCACACTGTGGGCGGGGCCTAATGTAAATATTGTCTTGCATTCCCCAAACATATGGGTAACTCAGATATCGAATTTGGTTGAATTCCACTAAACAGAGAAGATAGTGGGATGGACAGATGGATGGACACCCAGACGGAGGCAATTGCAATACGCTGACCTATCTGAGTTTTTTTCAAATTGTGTGGGGATAACCATGCCATTGTTTAATTTGCACTTAAATGTCGTAATACACTGCTTTCCCTCAAAGGCAATATAACATATAGAGTCGTATACTGCCAAGCATTGGTGAGCGGATACCTTCATATAAACAACATCTCCATATAATATTAATCCTGGGATCAAAGGAGCAAGGTAGTTGACTCCATATGTTCTCGATGGTGGATCATTTTTGCAATGTGTTCCTCTCTGCCAAATTGTAACCAATTTCTTAAAATAGGTTTCGCTTTGTTTTCCTTCCCAATTCTTAGTCCTGAAACATGATATTTCAGCCCTGAAACATGATTTTTTCCCAATTCTGAATAGCGGCAGATTGTATATTGCCCATCCTGGTCATTGAAACATGGTATTTAAAAAATGTTCATGCCATGGGAGATAGCCTTTTAACAAACCTAACGCCTGAAAGATGATATTTACCAATTGTGAGTGAGGAAAGTTGATCTGTTTTCAATTCTATGCCCTGAAACACGCTAATTTGCCAATTCTTAGTACTGAATATGATATTTCCACCCTGAAACATGATTTTTTACCACTTCTGATCACTGTAGGATGATACGGTGGCAATCCTAATCATTCAAACATGGCATTTCACAAATAGCAAGCCATGGGAGGTGGTCTTTTACCAAACCTAACCCCTGAAAGATGACATTTAACAATTGTGAGTAAGGAAAGTTGATCGCTTGCAAATTCTAAACCCTGAAAGACAATAATTTACCCATTTTTAGTGCCAAAACATGATATTTCAGCCCTCATGCACGATTTGTTACCACTTCTGAACACTGAAAGATGATACGTTACCAATTTTGATCCTTCAAACATAATATTTCAGACATTCTAGCCCATGAAACATGATAATTACCAATAGTGAGTGATGAGATCCAAATTGGCACTAGACTAAAGAGTATATACAGTATGTTTTATATTTACAACCTGAGTCTGTACGGCTCATCAGTGACTTTGACATTCAGTATGAGACGCGGTCTATGATGGTCCGTGACAAGGTTCACCATCTATGGGAGGGGGTCCAGGATTTCCCCACCACGCTTCCCCTATCTCTCAACCTATGAAACCTTAAACCGCATGCTCTTAGAAGCTATTTCCTGCATTTTGAGTGATGCAATAGCAACTTCCCTTGCTTTAAATTATGGCGAGCGTCGTTTCAAGCACTTATTTTGAAATTATTAAGAAAGATAGTCCTCCTACTCGACTGCTACACTAAATCCAGTCATGTACAGTCGTGTAGGCTGTACCTTGCATACTGTTTGATAAGATACTGAGTACCCCTGTTTAAGACTATATGCTCGGCCTCAACGTGGCGCAGGGGTGTAACCCACTGGATGTTAAACCAGACATGTGGAGGGGCTAACCAGAGCATTATGCACAACGCTAATGAAATGACACTTGGAGATCGAAGAATGGCTCTCCAAGTGTGATACCAGCGATCGAAAAGAAGAAGAAGAAGATACTGAGTACTAAAATTAGGTGGGATTTGGGGGAATGAGATGAGATTGGGCCTAGTTCCATTGCTAGACCAATATCCTGAAGCAGTAAACACTCCACCACCACCAACCTACTATCCCGACCCGCAGTATACTTCCCCACTGTATATGGCAGGCACCATAGTTATTAACTGTTTGCATACATAACTTAAGAGAAATAAAACGTGAGCAGATATCACATACCTAACATTTGTATTAATGAATAATATACCAAACGTATGTACCCACCACGCCAAGCTAGGATTACTTCATCATAGATTGCTCTATTATAACATAATTTAATAACTTGGTCACGATGCTTCTACTAGTGGCGGAATATCCGAAGAAGATGAAATGACAAGAGGGAATGACAGAAACCTAAGCTCAGTACATCAGTAGAACTGTTAACCCTTTTATGACGAAACCGGCCCAAACCGGCCTCTGCAGTGATTTTGAGAAATGCCCATTGGCAGGCCAAGTGAAGACTATTTTTGAAAATTTACCACTGGAATGACTGGCTCGGTAACAGAGCCAGTCATTCCAGTGGTCAATTTTCAAAAAAAATAGTCTTCACTTGACCTGCGAGTAGACATTCGATGAGCAAAGATTTTAATTTTCTTTTTTAATTTAGTCACTAAAGGGTTAAAGGATCCGCGTGTGGTACTCATAGACCAGAGTGGCGTAATCTACACAAGTAAGAAGAGTAATCGAGGCTAAATTCGACAGATTAGGCATATATTTTAATAACTGCTCTTCAAATGAACATTCATAAAGCATAGATTTACACTTAGCAAAGTGGCAAATAAGCGTGCCTGTTTATATATAGGATATAGGGAGGAGTAAAGGAAAAATCAGTGAATTAAATTCTGAAGCGGCGAGTGCAAAGGCAAATGTACGCTCTCATTAAATCAGTAATAAACGCGGCGCAAAAGAGTGCGTTTTATAACAAATAAACTTATGTATTTCCCACCCTCAGAATTGGCAAGATTGTTTTTGTTCATATGCCATTGCCTCTTCGCTATAAATCTAGTGACAGAAATTCTGTTGAAATTTTGCCGGGGTCATTTTTTAGATTGACTGGACTATAAAATCACCACCAATAATAAAATTAAAATTTTCTGACCTATCATTAACGGACGTTTCCAATTTTTGCTATGTCACGCCAAGCCTTAGCTATGCTCCACTCACATTTCGCCGTGTTGGGGTTGATCGATCCCAGATTTCCCTAACTATCAATCTCCTGAAACTCTACCGCTAAGCTGTTGAATATTTATTAAATAATAAAGACATACAATTCGTACAACAACGCATAGTCCGTTTTCAAATATGCGTTCGTGACGTACTCATCTATGTCATTCATGACGTCATAATGACGTCATTCATTGTGATGCCATTCTACATATCACGTATTTCATTATGACGTCATATGATTGATGGATAAAGGGGAAGGGTCTATTACGGTGCTATTAGTTGAGTAAAATACATTTCTTTGAGAATGCGATGCATGGGCAGAAATACTCATTGACTAACCAGATATTTCAACAGTCACTACGACCCATCTGCCATTACTATCAGCTTCTGGGGAAATAATATTTAATAAGCTCACGCACATGCGTAAGAATAGGATCGCCACTCCTGTATTCAAATCAGTGGCATTGTAATAAAATATTCCCCCTTTAGAAAATTGTTTGAGGATGATGATGATGATGATGATGATGATGAGGAGGAGGAGGAGGAGGAGGAGAAGCAGGAGGAGGAGGAGGAGAAGAAGGAGGATGAGGAAGGACGATGAGGAGGACGGCGAGGAGGTGGATGTTGTTGATAACGACTACGAAGATGACGGTAACAAGGATGCTAGCTGAGAAATAATGACGGTATTAACGAGCAGTGCATTGAAATACGATTACTTTTACTCACGTAACTCAGCATTTCCTTTTCACCTATAGCTACAAAGTCCTCGTGACTTTCATCGCATACGAGTTGAACATAGGAATATCTGCCGGAAAATAAAGACCACACAAAAATTTGCATTTGCCAGAAACAGATATCGCTTCATAAATCGTTTCTACAGTACCATCCACTCACTCTGTATAAATATCGCCTGGGAAATTCTATCACTGTAGTGTTGTTAATGTCGTAGGTAAGCAAGTGACGCTTCTAGGAAATTTTTTTTAACAGGGGCAAACCGCTGAAAATTTCTCCAATTAGGGTAAATGTATGAGTAAATCGGAGACAATTTCCCCAAGTTGGGTAACGGTAAAACAACTTGTGTACAATTTTAGGGAAATGACTATTTTTAGAAAATTATTTGAAAATCTGATAGCCTCATTTCTTGCTCTCAGAGGGATAAAATTTGAGCCAAATTATATGGGCAAATAGGTAATTCCCCAAAATCTTTTTCAGTTGTGGCAGTTTGCACCTGTCCACTCCCCCCCCCCCTCCACCCCCACCCACCACCACCACAGCCACTCACCCCAAGCCCTCCCCAACCCCGACCACCATCCCTCCCCCACCATTCACCCTACACGCCCCACCCCACCCACCCCACCCCACCCGCCCGCCCACAGTAGTCTTAGCTACGCCACTGAGCAGGAGTGGTACGTGGCAACAGCAGATTTTGTCAGAGATAGTACTTCCACATCGTAAATACAGTACGCTCAGAAAAACAGAAGCGTGTAAGGTTAGTACAATCTTAGGCCATGTTCTCACTGAGTTAATCGGGAATAACGCCATACCTAAGTATTGCCCTACGCCGGTTATGTCTCCATTGAGAACACGGCCTTAAACGCGGTACATGAAATGTTCTCTTGAATATGTTGGACTTAATTTGACTGGAAGCCATTTCTGCATAAGGCAGCAATGACTTCACGTGACATGATGCTCAAAATATTCAACAGTGAAATATTCCTTTCTTCCAAGACTTAGGCCGTGTTCTCACTAGAGAGTTAATCGGGAATAGCGCCATACTTTAGTACGTCGTTGATTAAGTCTCTAGTGAGTTCACGGTCATACAGTATCACACATCTCAGCATTTCGTGAATGGCTTTAGAGTTTTTCCAACTCACGATCCATGGAATTTGCGCCTGATTTTTCAATTATTCGTACACATGACGGACTATTCCAGCTTCATGACGGAGTATTGTCTGGCAGTTTTGATTGTGACGTCAGTGACGTAATTGATTATGACGTCAAAACTTAAGTGACAGATGGGGTTCATCCCTTACATAGCGTTTTATTATTATTATTATTAGTAGTAGTAGTAGTAGTAGTAGTAGTAGTAGTAGTAGTAGTAGTAGTAGTAGTAGTAGTAGTAGTAGTAGTAGTAGTAGTAGTAGTAGTAGTAGTAGTAGTAGTAGTAGTAGTAGTAGTAGTAGTAGTAAACATGGATAAACTTTGTAAGAAAAGGTTTTTTAGTTCCTTGTTCGCATACAGCGGCTATCTCCGTAAATACCAGGTATATCGGTTAGTCTTCTCATTGGACACGGGATAAATGCGTCACTTATTTCTGATACTTTATTCCGCAAAATCGGCGGTTTACCTTCCGGTATATGGTTATTTCTTTCCTTTATGAACGCAACCTATTCCCTAAAAATTTGCGAGATAGCTTTACCATCAGTATTTTCTCACACTCTCTGCCAGATGGCGCTACGGTTATCATATTATCTCACTCGGAGACAGGTAGATCTATCGCTCAGTCCAGGATTATCTTCAACCAGTGTGAATGAAAACAGATATATCGGATATATATATATATATATATATATATATATATATATATATATATATATATATATATATATATATCACATAAGGCCGTATTTTCATTAGAGACCAAGACCGTGTTCTCACTGGAGAGTTAATCAGGAAAACCGCCATACTTCAAAATGGCGGTAACACCGTTAAGTCTCTCGTGAGAACGCACACGGCCTTAATGAGGAATTTATTCCGGATTAAGTCGCTAGTGAGAACACGGCCTTAGCCGATATCAAAAGAATATAATATATTAAATAGTAAATCCATCAAAGACATACAATTCGCACACACGACGGACTACTCCAGATTGTGACGTCAACATATATGTGACGTAATTGATTATGACGTCAACATGCTATTTGAGCTACAGATTGGATTCATCCATTACATAACATTTTTTTCATAGAGGGGTTCAATCTGTCACTCAAGTATCTGGCGGTATAATCAATGGACCTTTCCATTTTTAACTATGCCCCGCCCATCACTAGCTAAGCTCCACCCACACCTCGCCGTGTTGGGATTGATCGATCCCTATATTCCCTAGCTATCAATTCCCTGAAAACTATACAGGGAAGCTGTTGAATATTTTGTAACTAATTTGACTCGGTGCTGCTGCTGCTGCTGCTGCCTATGTCAGCAACAGCGCCCAGTCAAATTAGTTTCATTCATTATGATGTCATTGTACACATCACGCAGTACATTATGACGTCATATGATGGGTGGGTACTCTGGAAAGATGAATTGCGTCACATGTTAGCTGAAGTCACAATCAAAATGACCTATAACTCTGTCACGAAAATCGAAAACTATCACAAAGAGTACTAA
The DNA here is from genome assembly GCA_034401795.1 of Chaetoderma sp. LZ-2023a. Lineage (NCBI taxonomy): Eukaryota > Metazoa > Mollusca > Caudofoveata > Chaetodermatida > Chaetodermatidae > Chaetoderma > Chaetoderma sp. LZ-2023a. The sequence continues at coordinate 44,635,116 of CM067365.1, forward strand.
TTCGGTCTACAGCAAACTTCCCATAAGGCACTGTGCTTACTACTATTTAACATAAACCTTGGCCGTGTTTTCACTAGAGAGTTCCACACCATACCTCAGTATTGCGCTACACCGTTTAAGTCTCTAGTGAGAACACGGCCCTTGTTTTCAGAGAGCCGCTATTTCGGTAAATACCAGGTATATCGGCTAGCATTCTCATTGAACTGCCTCTTATCCCGGAATAAATGTCACTTATTTCAGAAAATTATTCTCACAAAATCGGCGGTTTATCTTCCGAAATATCGTTATTGCTTCCCTATGTGAACGCAATCTATCCCCTCAAAATAAACTAATGTTTAAATCAAATCAAAACTTGCCAGGTAGCGTTACCGTAAGCATTTTCTCTCATTTTCCGCCGGGTAGCGCTACGGGCATCATTTTATCTCATTCTCCGCCAGGTTGAATGCAAACAGATATATCGGCTATATATTAACGTACATAGTACACGAAATAGTTAAACATGATTAGTTAATGAGAAAGAGGCCTTAGGCCGTGTTCTCGCTAGAGAGTTAATCTGGAATATATAACGCCATACGTCATATGGAGGTATCCCTGATTAAGGCCGTGTTCTCACTAGTGAGTTAATCAGGAATAGCGTCTTACTTCAGTATGGCATTATTCCTGATTAAGCCCGTGTTCTCACTGGAGAGTTAATCGGGAATACCGCTACACGTCAGTATTGCGCTACGCCGGTTAAGACACTTAACCGGCGTAGCTCCATATTGACGTATGGCATTTTTCCTGATTAAGTCTCTAGTGAGAACATGGCCTTGGTCTCTAGTGAGAACACGATCTAGGGCTTTGTTCGCATACAGCTGCTATTTCGGTAAATATCATGCACATATCGTTAACGTTCTCATTGGGCTGCTTCTTGTCCAGGAATAAATACGCCACTTATTTCGGAAACTTAATCCCACAAAATCGGCGGTTCATCTTCCAATTTATCGTTATCGCTTCCCTATGTGAACGCAACCCATTCCATCAAAATTTGCCAGTAATGTTGCCGTTAGCATTTTCTCTCGCTCTCTGCCAGGTAGCTTTACGATCATCGTTGTATCTCACTCTTCGCCAAATAGCGCCTCCATTCATAGCTAGGTGGGTAAGAGGTATATTGGGGAAGAATCGTGCATTTGGTGATACAAGTGGGTTGACAATATGTCACTTTACTCAAAAAATACGCGAGCCATCCAAAAATCCAACATGGCTGCTATTTTTCAAGATGGTTGCCAAATATGTCTTGAAAATTAATATGTTGCGTACAAAATCACACACAAATGCAATTTAAGTTTCGTTACTGCGGCTTATAGCAATTCTGTATAATTTGAGTGGTGTTTTGTGACGAATCGAAGCAGTATTGGTCATTTAGAGCCTTCTTTCAACTGTAAGACATATTTTTGTGTGATCTGCAATTTTTTTAAACGTTTGATGCCAATTACGACATAAACATAGACCGCGACAAAGTCAATGTGAATGCATGGAGTTGGAGTTTTGTTGGTTTTTTAAGACTTTTTACATTTTTATACACTGTCATAATTCGTAAAATCAAAACAGTTATGCGGCATATATGAAAGGATCGCAAACATTAGGTTGTAAATGTCTCATCTCTTTACCCACATCACTACTTAAGGCAGCTACACCCACACAATGCTGTGCAGGTGAGACCATAGCGATAGCATTTGCATCTATTCGTATCGCAATTACCTTTTAACCCACACTTGTCAATTCTTGACAACTTGCCGCAATTTTTGGAATTGTCGTCATACAACCTTCCAGCTATCGCTTTCTTTTGCCCAGCTCTACTCTTCTGGACTTGGAGGGCTGGCTGAGAAACCATTGATTCCCCTCATATATGCCATGCCTGATACGCAGCCCGCTTAATGTGCTGCAGGAGTGCAGATTGAGTTGGTGGGAGTGCATCAAAAGATCGTTGCTTCCTAACCAAAAAATCAAGCCTCACCTCATTTACATAATCGCAACAAATCTCTCCAACACAACTAGGTCTCCTTCATCAATGGATGCTGGTGCTTGGTTAAGGCGTTGAAATACAGATGTTGCCGCATCAAAAACATTCCGTGTGTTCCAGGCTGATTTCTTTGCCTTGCCATAGAAAGCTAACACAATATCACAGCCAGTAAATGCATGGAAGAATGGCATTCCACTGGCTTTTGCTGGTCCCAATTTTGTGACTATCTCATAGATTGGCAGCCAGCAAACACTACTACCGTGGCTAAATGTAACCCAAAGTTGCCGAAAGCCTAAATGTGAGAGAAATGGAAGAACAGATATTGCAATCACTACAATATCTGTATCATTTGCACGGATCAAGATGCTGGTATTTCCATCCAATACAGCATGTTTCGCATGAAGAAATATTCGTGTGTCAGCATCCTCATGCGAACATGAAGAAAGGCCAACCTTATCAATAATCCCACTGTTGATGACATCTTCTTCATATGTTGCTATGATGCTGGTTGTTTGGTTAAGCTCAGTGACTTTCTTTGCTACGAAGCTGAAGAGTTCAGTTTTTTACACTGTCCCAAAGAAATCCATGCCAATTTAATGGTGTTTTGATGGTGCCCAATACCTATCTTTTGATGCCCTTCCCACGTTTCTCCTTGGTTTTCGAGTTTTAGTGATGACAGATATATTGTCTCACAAAAACAATATCAACTCTTTTGTACTTTTCTGAGTCTTTTTTTTATAACTGGGCCCACAAACTTAAGAACATAGTTATCAAAAGTCATAGGTGTCTGAAGTTTAAGAATATTTTTAAGGGCTGGCCCATCAATTGCCTTTGGTTGTTTCTGATGCAATCCAGTGGTCCCTTTTGTCTTAGATTCTGAGAAGAGTTCATATACTTGAAGCAAGCGGCTTACTTCTGGACCTGCAACCATCCATCTCCGCAGAGCTGAAGGGGCCTTTGTTAATTCAATTTCTCCGCCATCACCTTTGATTACATAATTGTTCTGTTCATGGCTTTGGTCAATTGTCATGGCAGAGAATGCTCTGGCAGACTTGTGTACAACAAAATTACCACTGTGAAACTCTTGAGCTAATTGCGGATGCCGTTCCTCAAGAGACAGCATATCATTGAGATGATTTGGAAGCCTACGCGAGTAGTGCGTATTATCATTAGCATAGAAGTATGGTATCAGTTGGGAAAGGGCCTGTCTGTAAAGTGGGAAATCTGTTCTCTGAATGGTCTGATTAGTGCAAGAACGGTTAGCTCCAAAGTCAATACCAGATACCAAAACTGGAACTGTGAACTTTGGAGGTTTCGTTTCTTACACCAAACATCAAAACTTATTGCATCCACTGCATCTCCAGGAGCACTCTGACATTCAGAGTATGCAGTCTGTTGAAGTTCATATAGGGTGCATGCTGTTACCTGGTATACCTGTCGTGTCTTGGTAACACTAGCAACAGACAAGAATGAATCTGCAGTACCAGATGCTGCCAGACCTGCCTGAATGAGGGCATTGATCCAACCACTGCACTGAAGAACAGTGCCAATAATTTTCAAGGCAGCCATCACGAGATGCAAGCCACCAAACATTATCAAACGCTTATCTTCTCCACGAGTGGTTGGCCATTTCCATTGTATGTGCTTTGCTAATGCAAAGAGTGGCTGATCAGCGGAAATGACAGGTATCTGTCCAGGATTTAGGTAATCCACAATTTCTTTGATTTTGTCCATAGTGTGTTTTATGGTAGCAACAGATTGAACTTGTTCTCGGATAAGAGGTAGTAAAGCTGAGGATGTAACTTCAAAACGAGGAGCCCTGTGTTGACGTGCATGGCGGGCTGATAAATCATCATCCACTTCATCAGTAAGCATGAACTTTTCAAGCCACTGGTATTCGAGTTTCAGACTTTCAGTGATTAGATTTTGACTTGACAATTCTATCACTGGACACGATGGAGGATTTGGATGTTTATCAGTGAAGTAGGCAGGCTTTACATTTGTATATGTACAATGAAGCTCTGGGATTTGCTTGGCTCTTGAACAGATGCATTGATTATCCTCACTTCGGATGGATTTCTAGACCTTTGATGTTGAAATACAGATATGCTTGTTCCATGGAATGAAGTATGAGCTGATGTGGCACTTGGACTGTGATCAATATTTTCTATTGCAGAAGTTGTGAATAGCCGTCTTCTCAATAAAGGTGGGCACACAATACCGTCATTAACATATTGTGCTAAGACTGCTTGTCCAAGTTTTGTGGATATCTCCATGCTCAAATAAATCATCAACTAACTGTCTTTTCCTTGTTTTTGAAAATACATGAAGTCCTATGTAGATGGGGAAAGGTGTCTAGCGGTCTTTGCTGTGTCGATGATTTGGTGCACCTGCTTTGTAACCTGCATGGCAGTTAAACTGCAACAGATTTGCTATTGCTGTATCTGGTTTTGACAATCCATGCTTATATGAGACTTTATGTTAAGACCATGTTCAAGCATTCCAATAAACTGAAGTAATGTAGGAGGAATGCAGTCTTCATAAGCTCTATTGCAAAGCAACTGGTCAAATCTTGATTTGTATTTCAGCATCTCTTTCCATAAAATCTCTGCAGCTTTTGCTAATAAAGTTGCATCAGTATACATGTTAATCTGTGAGAATGCAAATGATGTATCATTCCTGTAAGCGAAAAGGACATCCCTTCAATTCGTGTATGCTTCTAACTCAGGAATATGAGACAATATCTGTGTTTTTGTCTGGTTGAGTGAACATTTGATGACGTGATCTCGAGTTGCTTTACCCGCTCATCATATAATTCAACTAAATCTGCAAGACGGAATGTTGGTGGATTATTGTCATCAGCTGTAACTTTAGTTTCATTGCTATATGTTACGAGTTCAGAAAAGGCAATTGAATGGACGTCATTATTAAATGGTCCTTGATCCTGTGTCTCATTTTTCTTGGTTTTCAAATGAGCTCGTTCCCTATTATAAAATGCAGTCAAACAAACTGGATGATACACCAGACGCTATGCTATAACGTCACCAGCACCTAGCTTCGCAAGAAGTTTTCCATCACTTAATGTCCTAGCACAGTGATTAATTCTCTCACTTAGTTGCATTATCATAGCCCTTCGAAGATCGTGTTCTGGTGCTTCAAGGTCACATATGAAACAATGTGGTGATCTTGATTCCTCTGTTCATGAAAGTTTGTTTGGACTCTCCTTCATTTTTTGTGGCTCTGCAAATGTTCTTTTTTAACCCGCTTTAGTTTTGTATTATTGAACAGGCGAAGACAGGTTTGGTGGTATTTTACCCTATTTCGTCGAAGGGTATTTTCTATGCCATCCCCTTCATCCAATCTCCCTGGATCTAAACTGATGGGTAGGCAATTGAGAGAATGGAAGACGGGAATGTTTGCAGCAATGTTTTTGTAACTATCATACTCTGCTTCATATGTAGTTGATGGTGCTTTAAGATCTTCATTTCTCTCTACCTGACACAGACAACATCTGTCCCACTTAATCTGCCACTTGGACTTGGCCGAGATCTGGTGAATATGGTTCACTGAAAGAATGTGTGATTTTTTGTTACGTTTTTCTAAGATAATGTGTATAATTATAATGTGAATAGGCTAGTGAGATTATAGGTTTGTGATATATATTAGCACTAGTATACAACTCGGTTCATGCATATGCACTACACATAGTCCGATCGTTCGTCCTGTGTTATTTAAGTCCCGTGCGATCTGTACACCACCGGATGACTTGAAACCCCGTCGTCCTTGGCTCGGCTCTCCCGCGCTGGCACATCCTGTCAATGCAGGTCTTAAGTTATTTTATGGGGCATCCCAGGTAGCATTTTGGTTACCGTATATTGATTATTCAGCAGACTCCATGCTGAGTCTCACAGCAGTGATGCCACCAGTGTGCCCTGGCAGCGCATTGACATCACTCACTATGGTGTAACATATGACTCTTTATGAGATATTACATGGAAGCCATCAAATGATTGGGCTTAATAATGCCGTACGGTGGAAAGGATATATGGAAAGGATATGAACAAATAATAAAACATTACTCACAAATCAGTTCTGTTTTAGGTTTCCGTCACACTGCTCCTCATGTTAAAGTGCCAGATTTTTATAGCCAATACAATTATATTCCTGATAAATATATGTAAATTTCCGTCTGTTCAACTTCTTCCAAATTACCAAAAGATAATTTTGTCACCTTTGAAGGCTATATATGCAGCTGATCGTCAACGTCAGCCAGTCATTGAATACACGGTCATGCGCAATTGCGTTTTACTGAACTCACGTAATCGGCCGTTGCGGCAAATAACGCCATGGCAAGAGTATGAAGGTGAACAATCTAGCCAGTATATACAATATCTATTAATATACATATGTGTACGCATGCGTGCGGGTGCGTGAGAAAAGTAATATCCGTTTTTGACCTAGTACCGGCCCATTACCCTGCATTAATCCCTCGTGCGTCAACCGCGCCTCAAAGCGCCCAAAAGGCGACTTTTATCAATTAAGCCTTTAATCTGTTAAGAGTTTTCAAGCAAAATTTTTGCTCAGTGAATGAGCATTATTTTGCTCACCAAGAGAAGATTGGGTTTTATGTAAGTTTTTAACTGGAACTTAGGAAAATGGTTTTAAGGTATTTTAACCGGTTTGACGCTTAAAGGGTTAATGGTCACGAAAATCTAAATTTGTGTTTAGTCAGTGTCCATTTGCAGGTCAAGAGAAGACTATTTTTGAAAATGTATCACTGAATTGGCTGGCTCGGTAACCAAGCCAGTCATTCCAGTGATAAATTCGCGAAAATAGTCTTCTCTTAGCCTGTAAATAGACAGTCCTCAAGACAACTGCAGAGAAAGTATGGGCCGGCTTTACCATTATAAACCAGAAGCTGACACAAGAGGGGGGGGGGGGTGGTAAGCATCTTACCTAGTTGCGCCCCCGTCTATGTTTTTATATACTATCTCCAGTTTCGTCCCGTCCGTCTTGAATTCAAATTGTCCTTGGTTACCTGTAGTAATCTGTTGGTCGCTGCCAAATAACTGACACACCTGGAAGAGAAACATAGCCAGGTGTGACCCAGAGACTAGCTGCTGCTTGCCGCGCCTGGAACCAAACCATGGCAACGGATAGATCATAGCTGTCAGTCAAGTATATGACGTCATAATCAATTACTTCACGTGTAGGCCGACGTCACAATCAAAATATACAATGACTGTCGTATCTAGCTCCGTCATGAACATTGAAGTCAGTCAAATGACCGAATTTTCTGACTTTACACACTTTGCTACTTAATAAAGTTTGTTGAATATTTTGAAAATAACTTAACTGGGCACTGTTCTTGCCATTGGCAGTAACAGCACCAGTCAAATTAGTTTCAAAATAGTCAACAGCTTACTTGTATAGTTACCTTGATATTCGTATTCTGAGAATTCATGGTTCGATTGATCCAAACACGGGTAAAGCGTGGGCGGAGCGTAGCTAGAAATGGGCGGTTCATGGCTATACATGGGCTACCTAGAAATGGATCTCTATTAGTATAATTACGGTGGAACATTATTCGTTCTGGTAGCTCTAACCTAGATAATACAGCTTAATTACTGGTCCGCTACTGGACCAATACCGGGCCAATAGTTCCCGGTATTTTCCAAATACCTGCCCGTAACTAGCTGCCGTGACATTGAATCGTCCGCAGCGTCAGTCCCCTCTGATTGGCAGAGAGAACTGGGACCTCATCGCAGTTGTGTATTAGACAACGTCCCCACATTAGCCAGCAATAGAGGAGGCAGTAGCTTAGGGGACCCCAGGTTCGCATCTCTTTTCGGCCAACTGACGATCACTGGAAACATAAGCAATCTCCTTAACTCCTCGTCGCCTTTCTCCACCCAGGAGCATAGATGTGTACCGGTGTAAAAACTGGGGAAGTTACCAATAATAGACTGAAATAAAAAAAATCCGCCTAGAGTTGCGTGAATAGGACCTGGAATCAGGGACTAGATAGATGCCAATCAAACCAATAACCTCTCCTCACCCAACAATGAATAATTGCAGTGCTCGGGGGGGGGGGGGTGAGAATGAGCATCTACAGTACTATCCTAATGAGATGACGGCACAATCCCGTCCTCCTATCAGATATGAAGCTAGGTGAGAGGATAATGTTATTTTACCACTCATCCCTACAATGAAGCCTATAACATTCTCTGAGAAAGTGGAGGGGGTGGGCGACTTCTATTAGGTACACATTTGAAATTCATGGCAAAGACATCACTAAAAATCTTGAAAGTCTTCACAGCTGCATTAATCATTACAATAGCAACAAGACAATTTTGCTGGATTTTAATATTTCAAGGGAGATAACTCTGGAGAATATGGGCGGATCTTGCCGAAACGAAATTACGATCCCTAAAACATCTGCTGAAAAAAAAATTATGAGTGTAGGTTCAAAACTCTTCGTGATCTGGTCCGGACAAGAAAATGTTGACGAATCTTAGCTTTTTAAGGGAGATAACACAGGCGAATATGGGCGGATTTTGCCGAAACTAAATCATGACACTTCGTCCATCCGTAATACATCTGCTGAACAAGAGCTTCCCAAACGGGGCATAATACATGATGACAAACCAATGACTGAGAGCTATCAGAAAATCTTGGAGTTCAGCTCATCGTCAATTTCGATAGGTTTCTTCTCCAGACCTAGTCCAACCACCCTATGAAGTCTCAAAGCGATCCAATAACGGTAACGGAGTTATCATCTGGAAACCAATTTTCTTGGATTTCGGATCATTGTCAATTTCGATAGGTTTATTCCACAGAGGTAGTCGAACCACCCTATGAAGTTTCATCGCGATCCAATAAACGATAACAGAGTTATCATCCGGGAACCAATATTCAAGAGGGCCGCCGGTGGCTGGCGGCCATATTGGATTTCGGATCATCATCGATTTCGAGAGATTTCTTCCCCAGACCTAGTGCAACCATGAGTGAGTGTATTTTCAAAACTCTTCGAGATATGGCCCAGACAAGAAAATTTTGAGGAATTCTAGCTTTTCAGGGGAGATAACTCGGGCAAATATGGGCGGATTTTTCCGAAACGAAATCATTACACTTCGTCTATCCCTAACACATCTGCTGAAAAAAATTGTTAGTGTAGGTTCAAAACTCGTTTGAGATCTGATCCGAACAAGAAATTCCGACGGAAGCACGGATGGATGGATGGATGGATGAACGGGGAGCGCCATCACAAAATACGACCCCACTTTGCGCGGACATATAAAAATGGTTCAAATATTATGGATATGATTTTCCTTTTTGCAACAATCAAAATCGCCTAAGTAGTCTACCCACAATGGTCGGATCCGATCTGTCACTCAAGTAGCTGACGTCATAATCAATTACGTCACTGGTTAGCTGGCGTAGACCTACCAGTCAAAACTGCACATAGCTCCGTCATCAAATAGGTCCATCAAATAAAGATGAGCAATGTAATGGATCAATTTGATTCGGATTGCGTACATGCACTTGCTCCTTTCTTTACTAGTCTTTGGTCAACGATAGTCATGTTTGTCATTACATCCACCACATCACGTTAAAAGCAGTTTACACTTCCACCACAAATGTCCACATCCAAGCTGTTCTGCACATGTATACACTGATAACGCTGCTTACGTGGCCGGTACCGAACCAATAACCTCTCTCTCTCTCTCTCTCTCTCTCTCTCTCTCTCTCTCTCTCTCTCTCTCTCTCTCTCAATAATGCGTCCATATATTATCAAAGGATAAGGAAATAGGCCGAAGATTACACATCGTATACTGAACGTTAAAGGTCACTCAAAAAAGAACTTATAGTCAGTCAGTCAGTCACCTGTCAATGACGATAAAGAGATAGGCTCACGGTTATTACAATAGCGCACAGCTGCACATATCCGTGTTTAGACAACTTAGACAAAGGTCACTTGACTGCCTTGAACTACTCTTAATGAACCTTTCCATTTTAGCTATGACCCGCCAATCACTAGCTAAGCTCCATCCATACATCGCTCGTGCTGGGATCTATCTATCCCCGAACTCCTATTAATTTCCAGAAACCTATACAGGTAAGCTGTTAAATATTTTGAAACTAATTTAACTGGGCGCTGTTGCTGCCTATGGCAATGCTTATTAAATATCAATTACATACAATTCGTACAACGTGTCGGACTATTAAGCATTAAAGACGGACTATTTCGAATAATTCATGACGTCATGATTATGACGTCATCCTACACGTCATGTAGCTGATTATGGCGTCATATGACAGATGGATAAACTGGGAGAGGTCTATTTCCAGCCAATCATCGTGAAATTATGAGTAGATCAAGGCAGTCTTCATATACTGGAGAAACTACCAACGTTTAGCTATTAACCCTTTCATGGCGACATCGGCCACATCCGGCCTCTGCAGTTGTCTTGAGGAATGCCCATTTGCAGTCCAAGAGAAGACTATTTTTTTAATTTACCACCGGAATGACTGGTCCGGCAACAGTGTCGCATTCATTAAGGAAATATTTTGATTTTCTTAACAGAATTAGTGTTAAAACCTGAAAATCTTTCTTTTACGCAGATAGTGCATATTACTGAGCTGGCACTGGACCAATACCGGGCCCAGTATCCTGCATTATCAAGATATGATAAAAATGATACAAATGTCATGCGTAGCTTATATGTGGCCTATTTTATCATATAAACATGGCTTTCAGCCTGTTCCATATTTCTCGATATTAAACATGTGTAATATTCAACGAAAGATTGCCATTGGTTAATTAGCACGTGATAATGACGCAACAAATGTTTCCTAGAGACGACGACGGTGAAAATTTAAACATGACATGTTGTTGATTTAAATTTTGTAATTATCTCTAGATAGATAGATAGATAGACAGACAGACAGCCCGATAGTTGGATTAAACGATTTAACGATGTTTTGTTTGTTACTATCTTTTGTGGCGCGCTGGTCAGGACTCTTAGTAAGTGATGCGTCATAGCAACGAAAACGAACAACGCAAAATGGTGCGATCAAACGGATTTCAGAGATTGACCTTATTGGAAATGTTGTCCAAATATCAGTTTATATGCTAAATAGAATCTCAACCTCAGTCCCATTTCATATCACTATTATCAACCTCGTCAGAAATAATCACATTGCACTGGCTAAAGCTCGTGCAATGTGATAATTTTCGACTCGGTTGGTAATAGGGATATGAAATAGGACCTCGTTCCAGACCCTCTATTTATAGCCGAAATAGGTAATATAAGATAATTTAAAGATTTTCCTGAAATATACAACAATGTATTTTTAAAATACTAATATATAGAGAAAATGAATAATCTAGGAAACACTCATCAATGAGATTGCAGGCAATTGATGAAATCCTACTTATCCATCAGTCATATGACGTCATAATCAACTACGTGTCGCTTAGACTGACGTCATAATCAATTACGTCATGAATGACTCGAATTAGTCCATCTTAAACACTTAATAGTCCGTCAACTTGTACGAATTATATGTCTTTACTATTTAATAAACATGCTGTCGGATATTTTGAAACTAATTTGATTGGGCGCCGTTGCTGCCCAGTCAAATTCGTTTCAAAATATCCAACAGCCTACCCTTATAGTTTTCTGGAAATTGAGATTGAGAGAGTGAATGGATCGATCGATGCCAACAAGGGCCAGGTGTGGGTGGAGCTTAGCTAGAACTGGGCGGAGCATAGATAAAACTGGATTCATCCAATAGGGATAAGGGTAACCCAAAAGTGTGCATCCTTCCTAGCTTACCGGCAGAGCCGATTTAAGCATATTTGGTGCCCAGGGCTAACTGGTTGCGTGGGGGTGGGGTGGGTGGGGTGGGCCGGCGCTTATCGCATGGATCAAGGCGGCAATGGATATTATTGCTACCGCTGATGTTGCTGCTGCTGCGGCTACCACTCCCACCCTGCTGCTGCTGCTGCTGCTGCTGCTGTTTGTTGTTGTTGTTTTGTTGATGTTGTTATTGTTGTTGTTGGCGGTGGTGGTGGTGGTGGTGGTGGTGGTTGTGGTGGTGGTGGTGGTGGTGGTGCTGCTGCTGCTGCTGCTGCTGCTGCTGCTGCTGCTGCTGCTGCTAATACCATGGACCAGGTGATGTGTATCCAATAGATAGTATCATATGAATTCGGCAGTGTATCAGTATTTCCGACATGTGAAAGCTGGTCCACTAAGCTAAGATTTTTGTCTTGCCGCGGTGGTCCAGTGAAAAAATGTATGGTTGCTGATGCTATGCGGAATTGCAGGATGGCGGTTCGATCCCCGAACTGGGGAAATGATGATCAACAAAGTATACTAACGGATGCACTCCGTAAGCGGGGTTAGCACAGAAATTGAAGTCATCGCATTGCCAGTGCGTTAGAAACTAAGCAAAACTACAACTACGACTGCTGCTGCTGCTGTATGTTGTTGTTGTTGTTGTTGTTGCTGCTGCAGCTGTTACCGCTGCTGCTGTTACCGCTGTTGCTGCTGCTACCACTACTACTACTACTACTACTACTACTACTACTACTACTACTACTACTACTACTACTACTACAACTACTACTACTACTACTACTACTACTACTACTACTGCTGCTGCTGCTGCTGCTGCTGCTGCTACTACTACTACTATATTAACCCTTTCAAACGACCAGACCAAATATAATTAATTTGTCGCGTATGTGTCAAAATTATATTGAACATTTTGAACATTCAAATTGGTTTCAAAACGGGTTGCGTATGTCATGCCTGTAAAAGAGAGATACTGGGATTTGGGGCTCTTTATTTTTCCGGGTACCCTAGCTTTAAACACTTGTCTTAATACGGCTCTGCTTACCGCAACATCCTCATTGCATGAACCCTCTTCAAAACTGTAGCATGGATTATAAGAGTACTTATAACCCGTTTTCGTGTTGACGTCTTGGAATCTGGAAGAAAAATAACACGGATTTCATTTATTGTATAGATAGCCTACAGCCATCGTTGATATATGGGTCAATATCAGGATAACGTCCCAAGTAGTGACTTTTGTTAGCAATTCACCTTTCCAGAGTATCCATCCATCATTTGACCTCGTATGACGTCACAATCAGCTCAGCGCGTGTGTGATGGCGTCACAATCATTACGTCACAAACGGTTCCATATAGACAGTCAACAAATCTCAAAAGGTCCGACACGTTGTATGGTCTTTGTAATTCTTCGCTATTTAATAAACATGCTGTTGAATATTTTGAAACTAACTTGACTGGGCGTTGTTGTTTGGCAGCAACAGCACCCAGTCAAATTAGTTTCAAAATATTCAGCAGCTTACCTGTGTAGATTTTTTGGAAATTTATCGTCATGGTGTTCAGAGATCGATCGATCCCAACACGAACGAGGTGTCGGTGGAGCTTTGCTAAAGATTGGCGGGGCACAGTTAAAACCGGAAAGGTCCATTATTTGTGTTGTACATACGAATTTTTTCAGTATTGGCAACAATAATAGACCATTCCAGTTTTAGCTATGACCCGCCCGTCTCTAGCTACGCTCCAGCTCTACCGCGACCGTGTTGGGATCACTCGATCAAGGAAATGGATTAATCAAGTAAAATTTGTTTCAAGTAAAATTTGTTTCAAAATATTCAACAGAATGTTTATTAAATGGTAAAGACAAACAATTCGTACAACGTGTCTATTAAGCGTTAAAGACGGACTATATCGAATCATTCATTACGTCATGCCTATGACGTCAGCCTACATGTCATGTAGTTGACTATGACAGCATACGACGTCATATGATATATATATATATATGTCAGAAACTCAAACATAAAATTTTGCTATGATATAACTTGTATAATTAGCATCTCTCATAAACAAAAATGTCACGATAATCAGTGCGATGTATGTGGGAATGACCAGCAGAGGATGTAAGATTTCTTTCCATCATAAAATATGCAGTAGAATGAAACATTTTCAAAAATTCATGAAGGAAACGTTTTTGTCAAGACCGTCACAACTCATGAATATAACCATTCTCTAATATACACCTGTGCAAAAGTTAAGCACCAGCAAAACAATAGAACGTAGAAACATGATGGTACAACTAGGCTGCCATACTTTTTGTCCCCGCGTTAGCTGACTTAATTCCAAGTACGAAATGCACATGCATGCATGACTTCACGCGCTTGATGCCCGTGCGTGGCGGGAAACAGCAGACGTGTTCAGTTATGTAAAAGTCCAGTTTGAGGTGTAGAACATTACATACAGATTTAGGCGACAAGATTAGGAATTTTTTGTTCATGACCGTGGTTTATTTGTACAGAGAGAATTAGCTCTTGATTGTGAACCGCTATGGCAAGACGAAGGTTAAGTGATCGTGTGAAATGGCAAATCATAGGCATGCATACCACTGGTATGTCATGCAGAGAGATTGGCAGACAGCTGAACATTAACCATACTGTAATCAGTCGTTTGATTGCAAAACATGGGCAAACTAACGAGGTGAAGGACAGGCCTAGATCTGGAAGACCGAAGAAGACTACTGCCCGTGATGATCGAGCCCTAGTACGCCTTGTTAGGAGATCTCCATTCACCAACAGCAGAGTGCTCAGCCAGCAATGGGAAACGCGCAATAGAGTGTCAATGTCTACCGTCAAAAGGAGACTGTATGCTGCTGGCATGAAAGCTAGGAGACCTGTCAGACGTCCTCTCCTCACTGCACACCACACAGAGGAGCGTCTGAGGTGGTGCAACGAAAGAAGACACTGGAACATGAGATCCTGGAGACGGGTACACTGCTCCGATGAAAGTCGGTTCCTGCTTCATGCCACAGATGGTCGAACTCGTGTATGGAGGTCCAGACGCACGGCGTACGACCAACGTAACATCATGGAAGAAGTTCCATTTAGTGGAGGTTCCGTTATGATATGGGGGTGCATCTCATTTGATTGTAAGCTGGATCTGTTGACTGTACCTGGAACACTAAATGGACAAAGATATCAAGATTCCATACTGGATAGAGTTGTGGTCCCTCATTTTGTAAATCATGCACCTGGAACCCACCCTATATTCATGGATGACAACGCCCTACCACATCGTGCTAGAGCTGTGCATGAATACCTCCGCCAGAATGCCATCGAAACCCTACCATGGCCAGCAAGGAGCCCTGACATGAACCCTATTGAGCATATCTGGGACATTCTGGGAAAACATGGTGAGAAGGAGGGATCCTCCTGTGCAGAACCTACAGGAATTAACAGACGCACTCCATCTTGAATGGCAACGAATACCACAATGGCGTATCAGTCGGTTGGTGACCAGCATGAGACGTCGTGTCCAGGCCGTCATCCAGGCACAAGGTGGATATACCCGGTATTAATAATGACAGTCTCAAACTCGTGCACAGATGTTAAACTTCGTTTTCAGACACCATTAATGGCAATCTAGCCACGTGTGTCAAATGTAGGGCAATAGTTGTCAGTTGTGTCAACGTAACCCTGCATATATTCAGGCCCTCGTTTTCAAGTTCAAACACAAACATACAGTGTTTCCCCACCATCATAATCAGCATTCCTCTAGTTGCATTATTACCTCTTGCACTAAGATGGATGGGTACATAATGTTTATGCTATTGCTTTCTTCATAGCACATGAATATACCCTCGCATGTGCGTAAAAATAGGGTGGTGCTTACTTTTGCACAGGTGTATATATATATATGCCAATCAATCCAATGGAGTTATCGCCCCTGTTATAGTTATGTAACCCTATCTTGCAACAGCGGACAAAACACAACAGTGTAACTATACAAGCGAAATTGATATCTGAATCATGTTACTTTGAAGAGTTTATTAATTAGATGTCAAGACCGAACGCTTTCCCAAGTTTTCCCATATCCATTTATCCATTCCTTTAAGAAATTTTAATATTTAGAATGACGGCCTATTTTGATCATTGCATCCACTGAGAAAAACAAAATGACAGCATCGACAGACACATCATACCATCTAGACCATCACAGTCAAGACCATCACGGTCCCTCATTTATAAGTCCTAGAAATGTTGCACATTTCTTTAACATCAGAGATGCCTTATGACTTTATGTGTCCTACTAAAGTATTTTGTTTTATCAATAGACCTTACTTTGCACAATATCAGGGAAATTTGCATTTTTATGTTATTTCTTATCAAGACATTTTGCCAAGATCGTCACATACATCAAGGCCACCATATTCAATTCTTCATTTGGATTCATACAATTTACCTTTACAGCTAACGAGTGGAAATATTATTCATTAATTGCCATTTTATATATATATATATATAAATATATATATATATATATATATAATATATATATATATATATATATATATATATATATATATATATAAATATATATATATATATATATATATATATATATATATATATATATATATATATATATATATATATATATATATATATATATATATATATATATATATTTATATACTATATATATATATATATATATATATATATATATATATATATATATATATATATATATATATATATATATATATATATATATATATATATATATATTCTTAATAATTTTGCATCACATACAGCGGACTTGCATGGTAGTTTTAATAAGATCACCCCTGATAACTTGCCACGGTCTTGACCAAATCGATGGGAATGGGGGAAATGAGGACATCATTTCAGGAAATGGATTAGGATTAAGCATGGCAAGTTATAAAATCATACTCTCCAACCAAGTCAAATGAATAAGAATTCATATACTTATATATCAAAACGGTTTGAAATTTGATATTTTTGACCAACCAGTTTGGGACGTCCTTCTTGAAATTGACCAGTATAGCGATCCGACCTGTCACTTAAGTATCTGACGTCATTATTAAAACACGTAAGTTATTTGCTGACCTCTCAATCAAACCGTCACGAAACTGAAATAATTCGGACGGAAAAGAAAGTGAATGAATTGTAGGCTTTTGCTTGGTCGATGGTGAATTTACATATAATAAGAATTATGTTGAATATCTTGAAATTAATTTGGTTTAAACAGAATTTATTTTGTTCAATGGGAGCACACTAAATCATAAATCTTATACACGTGTCTCCCATACATGCAAAAACAATACATTAATAAATACATCAAGATGGGGGTATAATAAAACATAATTAAATGGTAACGTATGTATAACTAGTTAATTGATAATCTATATCAACCACTGATTACAATTTTCTAGGTGGTTCGCACGCTTACGTATGTGTACGTGAATATGTGCGTGTGTGCGTACGTATTGGCGTGCGTGTGTGCTGATGCGAGAGAAGAGAGAGAGAGAGAGAGAGAGAGAGAGAGAGAGAGAGATGAGAGAGAGCGAGCGAGAGAGAGAGAGAGAGAGAGAGAGAGAGAGAGAGAGCGAGAGAGAGAGAGAGAGAGAGAGCGGAGAGAGAGAGAGAGAGAGAGAGAGAGGGGGGGGAGAGCGGAAGGGAGAGAGTGGGAGAGAGAGAGAGGGGGAGGGAGGGAGGGAGGGAGGGAGGGAGGGTGGGAGGGAGGGAGGGAGGGAAGTAGAGAGCGAGAGAGAGAGAGAGGGGAGAGAGAGAGGTTGGGATGGAGTGTGTATGTGTGTGGGGTGGGGGAGAGGTAGGGAAAGAGAGACAAAAAGAGAGGAGAGGAGAATATGAGAAACAGGGTATAAACTAGGAATTTGACAAGAGTGAGACAGGTAAGGTGATGAGCTCTTAATGCTGCGTTCACCATGCTTGTATATGTTGGGCTGTTTGCATTTCGCTCTTATAGTTGCAAATTTAACAAATTTAACAAACTTATCCAAAGCAACTTTAATCTCCAAAAACACCAATGGAATCCGTGTATAATTCGGTGAACGTTTAGAAGACCAGAAAAAGGATTTAGTTGAAAGTGGTTCAATATACTTTTCTATAAGGCATCTAGACAGATTTGCCCACTGACAACCTGAATGAAGTAAATCATCTGATAATTTCAACCTTAACGAGACATTTAATTCTTAGGTCTGGGATGGCAAGCTCACCATCAAGCTTAATATTAGTACAGATACGCTGTGAAACAAGATGTGTTTTACCTTCCCATAAATAATCAAATATCATCTTGGTAATTTCTTTTTCAACATGTTAAGGCATTTAACAACAGCAGCAAGATAGCAAAGTTGCGACAATATCAAATTATTGATCACTATCGCCAGTCCAAAAATAGTCAGACGTCGATGCTTCCACTGGATAATTGTCTTGCTCATTTTGGAAATCATGTTTGTACAATTAATGGAATCAAGGTTTGTTCGACTGAAATGAATACCTAAGATTCATCTTATGTCAGTGGGCCAATTGATGCCTAATAGCCGGTCATTTCGATTTTTCCATGAACCAAAAGACAAATCTATTGATTTTCCTTTATTGATTTTGAGCCCTGGCGCTTTTTGGAAATTCTCCAAAATAAGATGTATGCGATTAAAATCACTATTTTGGCCAACAAATGTGGTCGTATCATCGGATTATTGTGATAATTTCACTGGTGTCAAAAGCCCACGAATGCACACTCCATGGTAATTTATATCTTCTCTTATTATCGCCCCAAGGTCTCCATACATATTACAAATAAAAGTGCTGACAGTGAGCAATCTTGTCGAACTCCTCATTCTAAGACAACTGGCTACCGTATAAAATTGTTTACAAGGTGTCTACTAGTAATGCCATTATACAATTTTCGAATTCATTTAATAAAATTTGGCCCAAAGCCTATGCGATTTAATGACATTAACAGAAACTTCCACTCCAACGATCGAAAGCCTTTTCATTATCTAAAGCTCCAATGACGCCTGGAATATTATCCTTTCAACCAACTGAATCAGGTCTCTAATGAGCACAGTGTAGGTTAACATTTATCTACCAGGTATTGAACTTGTCTGAACAGGATTAATAACGTCACCCAGAACCTGACCTAGTTTTAGAGAAAGAGCTCTAGAAATAATCTTGTAATCAACTCGAAGGACAGAAATATGCCAATAATTCCTTAAGTCATTGCGGTCACCCTTTTGAAATAGCAGTCGTACATGAGCTTGAGATATTGTAAAAAGAAGTTTTCCATGATAGAAAATTCCTTTAACAACCTCACAAAATTTCGACCAATGAGATGCCAGAATGTAGCGTAAAACTCAACAGGCAGTCCATCGCCCCCTGCCGAATTTCCATTCTTCATTGTTTTGAGCGATGTAGTTAGGTCCTCTAAGGTTAAATATTCATCACTATTATCAACCGACGGAGGAGGCAATGTTTCCTTAATATTGTCAAGTAATTCAGCTGCCAACTCTTCATCAATTTATTCATTCTTATATAAATTTTCATAAAATGTTTGAACAGTTTCTTTATTTGAATCAACAATTTAACCATTTATTTCAAGGCCCCTAATTATCTTTCCCACACCTCTAGACTTTTCCAGCCCATAAAAATATTTTGTCGGTTTTTTCTCCATCAGAATAAATACTATCTTACTTTTGCGCCCTTTGCTCTGTACAATTCTATTTGTGATCATTTTAACCTGATCTCCTCCAAAACCTCAGTTAAGTGAATATCGCCGCCTGAAACCGTACGAAAAATTAGGGCATGTAGACGAATCAACTTTAACTTTCGTTCCTCTTTGCGCATTTTCCTTGCCTTTTGAATAGAATATTATCTTGATATATTAGCAAACCCTAGTTTAACATCTTCCCACCAAGAAATCAAGCTTTCAAATTATGATATGTTGCGGAGTTTAAAAAACAGAAACTTTCAACACATCGATGATACTCAAAATCATTCAGCAAGGAAATATTAAGTTTCCAAAACCATGGACAACGTGTAACCCATTCTGCATTATCTAACACAGTGGAAACTAGGCAATGATCAGAAAAAGGTACGGGATATATGCCAGTATCCTAAATTAACCCTTTTAACACTCTCTGTAAATCCAGTCTAAGCGAGAGGCTGTCTGACCATTTACTGTTACCCGTGTATATTCACGACTTTCCGGGTTTAATACTCTATAGCTATCCAGAAGGTGCTCACTATCACATATTTCCTGTAAACGCCGATGAGGCGTATCAGAGTATATTGATAACGAACGTATATCCTTCTCTGGATTTAAAACGCAATTAAAATCTCCACCAATAATACCATTTTCCGACCTATCATGAATTACTGGGCTAATAGTTCAATAATGCACCTCGTTGAGAATGGGATGCATGGGCATAAATAGACATCAGATTTTGTGTTGAACCCAATATTTCAACAGTCACCACGACCCACCTGCCATTAATATCAGCTTCCGATGAAATGATATTTAATAAACTCACACACCTATTTAAATCAGTGGTATTAGAATAATTTCACCCTCAGCGAGTCGTTTGAAACATTCTAGAACTTCAACATCATGGAACTCAGTTTCCTGTAGCATATAAGCTTCTAAATCAGATAACTTCTCTAACAGAATACGTTGCTTCAATCCATCATTTAAACCACAGCTAGTAAATGTGCAAATTATCTTGATTATTAGAAATCTATAAATAATACCATAATGCCTAGTTTGGTTTTGTCTTCTGACTATTCCTATCCCTTTTAGCCCGTTTACCAATCTTCGTAATAAACTCTGAATTTGTCAGATCAGTAATGGTCAGATGCTGATACCGGGAAATATCCGAATCGCTGCGCAAGTGCCTGTAGCAAACGCCTACACCTACACGTGTTATGTATGGAACCAAAACCTCGCCCTTCTCAGAGCGACACAACACCATTTCATTCGGCTGCTGGGAGTCCTGTGTTTGGGTGTCAGACTCTGCAACGGAGATGGTGTCGTCAATATCCTCATCTTCGCCGTCTTCGGCCCAGAGCTCAGGTCTTCTATCACTATTTTAAGCCCACCAACACTATTATCATGTCCACCCACCTGTGTAGAATCTTTTATTACCAAATCAGATTCAGGTAGTGGTGACAAATCAAGTGGTACATCAACTTTCATTGACTGAGATGAAAATGTTGTTTGTCCCAGTACTAAACTTTGTGCAACATAAACAGCGTCAGTGTCATCATTTTCCCGAGTTATGGCATGAACCGTTGCTGAAGGGGTAGCAGATTGAAGGAAATGTAAATTTCCCTTTCTCCGAGATCTAACAATACTCACCATTCTGTTACTTCTGATATACAGCTGGCCTTGACAGCTGGCTCTAGGACTATAGACTTAGAAAGCTTTACCGACACCTTGGAACCGGGTACTCGGCTCCCAATTGCCGAGTACCCGTCTACCATAGAGCTCATATTGTTTGCATAGCCACCACACAAGAGAAATCCATGGCTTGCCTCCGTGGGGCTGGGAGGCTGGGTCCGTAACAGAATAGTGAGTATTGTTAGATCTCGGAGAAAGGGAAATTTACATTTCCTTCATTCTCCTTCGATCAATACTCACCATTCTGTTACTTCTGATATACACCAGATTTGCTCAGTAACCTGGTGGGAAGGGGCAAGGCATAAATGCTACTTTTGCCCCTTGGAGAAAGAGTTAGACTTAAAAACTTGACTAACGGAGACCTAAAAAGGACCGTCAAGTTAACGGAACCGAATCACATTCGCATCACTGCCCCCACCCCCTTTTTCTCCTAAGAAAAGGGAGAGAACTCACGAACATGCATCTTGCCTGAAAACACAAATATGCCAAGAGGGTTAACTGCTCTTTGCATATACACATGTATTAGCCTGGGAATGAGCATGAATATATATGATGAATGAACATGATATATAGACATAATACAAAAAACTCTCAATCTTGAATTACCTCATGATAAATGGACTCCAGACGTACCGCCTCCAACCATTCACTGGGCTGACCATCACTGACACAATCTGGTTGTCATCACCTCGCTCGACCATGTCTGCTTTTAAATTCTTTTCTTACCAAAGTGAAAAAGGGAGAAGAGCAGTGTGGCCACTTAACTATCGTTTCAAAACAGCTAAAGCGAGTGGATTGGCAGAGTCTGACACATCCCTCATATAGTAATCCATGAATGAGGACTCATAGTGCCATTGTGCAATGGCCATGATGTCCTCTAACGGAACACCACTGTAAAGGGCGGTCGAGGCGGCTATTCCTCTAACATCGTGTGCCCTTGCGCCTTGCACCTGGTGCCCAGTCGCCATCTCATGAGTAGTCTGAATGCATTCGACTACCCAACGAGAGATAGTATCCATGGATGCGGCGCCATAAGGCTTTTTATGGCAAATCCATAGATGTCTATCGTTCGACCATAACGAGTCAGTCCGTTTCCTGTACTTAGTCAAAGCACGGACCGGGCACCAGACACTGGTATCACGATCAAACCTTGTTAACTTCGGTATTATGATTAGTTTGCCGGGATATCTCAATTCTTTGTCATAAACTCTGCTCTTGGCAGAAGACGCAGACCCTCTCCGGAGACAATAAATCGGTCCCTCTCTGGATCTCACTGCGCCTTCTAGCTGAGGAAGCTGCCAATAGAAATACCGCCTTTAGAGTCAAATGCTTTAGACTAGCCGAACGCAACAGTTCGAAAGGGTGTTTGGCCAGTACATTAAGCACTAAAGATAGACTCCAGGCTGGAATGACTACCGGTTGTCTCGGTCGGAGATTGATCATTCCCTTCACCATCACATTTAACTGGGCCACCTCTGGACTATCCATGTTGGCTAGACAAGGGATAATTGATGCCAAAGCTGACTTGTATCCAGCAATTGTGACGGGAGCTAGTCCTGAAAAGAACAGCTCACAGAGAAAGTCTGCTATTTGCTGAATAGTGGATTGAAAGGTATCAATACCCTTTTCTTCACACCAGTCTGCAAATCTGTTAAACTTGTTGTTATATGACTTGAAGGTTGACCTCCTTCTCGCAGCCACGATGAAATCAGCAGATTGTCGAGAAAAGCCTTCCAATGTGGAACGTTGTTTGATAACATCCACGCAGTCAATTTGAACATTTCGGGACGCTCGTGTAGGAAGCGTCCCTTGGCCTGGGAGATTATGTTTGGAATCTCGGGCAACTGCACTGGGTTTTCCACCAGCAGATCTAGCAGATCCGCGAACCACGCCCTGCTGGGTCAATATGGCGCTATTAGCAGGGCCAGACACGGTTCCTCCCTGATCTTCACCAATACCTTCGGCAGAAGAATGGTGGGTGGGTACGCGTAAGCGTGCATCCCCGTCCAGGTTATCGCCAAAGCATCTGTATCGACGGCATTTGGATCTGGAATCGGCGAGACATAAGTCATGATTTGAGCATTTTCCCTTGTGGCGAACAAGTCCACGTTGGGTTTGCCCCAATGCTCGAAGATCCTTCGTAGAACTGGAGGGTTGAGGGACCATTCTGTTGCCAGAATTCTCTGTCTGCGAGACAAAGCATCCGCCAGAATGTTCAATCGCCCAGGAATGTGAGCTGCTTTCAAAACAAACCGAGTAATTCCTGCATCATTGAATCAAGTGCCACACTTTGATACACAGCGTGGGTGACCTGGTCCCGCCTAGGCGATTTATGTATGTTACTACCATCGAATTGTCCGACCGTATCAATATCGCCTTGCCCCTGATCATCGGAAGAAACTCTTCCAACGCCAGTTCCACTGCCATCATTTCCAACAGATTGATATGCAGCTGGCTCTCCTGGAGAGTCCATGTGCCCGAGACCTGGTGCTCTCCCAGGCAGGCCCCCACCCCCACCCCCACCAGCGATGCATCCGTGTACACGGATAGCTGGGGTGTGGTAGGTGCAGCGAAACCCCTACTAGGAGATTCTGACGCTCTTTCCACCATACAAGATGCGACATTATCGGCTCCAAAACTGGCATCAGTTTTGACAGGGGTTCTGTTCTCTATTTCCACAGAGACATCAGATACAACTGGATAGGTCTTCGCATTAGAGCAGCGTACGGGATCACCTGCTCCATGGAGCCCATCATGCCCAGCATCTGAGGAAACAGCCTCGCCTGAATGTGGTTTCCCACTCGAAAACTCTTGAGGATGGCTAACAGAGACACCACTCTGGGCTCTGATGGG
This sequence comes from Chaetoderma sp. LZ-2023a, assembly GCA_034401795.1. Classification (NCBI taxonomy): domain Eukaryota; kingdom Metazoa; phylum Mollusca; class Caudofoveata; order Chaetodermatida; family Chaetodermatidae; genus Chaetoderma; species Chaetoderma sp. LZ-2023a. Next base: position 44,659,266 of record CM067365.1, read on the forward strand.
TAAACCCTTCCCTCCTCGAGATCGAATCGCATCCCCAAATAACCGAAATGTTGAGTGGGTGTCAACTCGGATTTCTCCTTGTTGACTATCCAGCCTAGATCTGAAAGTAACTTCAGAGTCAGAGCATGTAGTATGCACGTCCATCCTGGCTGCCGAGTCTGCTTTGATCAGCCAGTCGTCTATGTAGGTGTGTAGCACCACGTTCTCTTTTCTGAGAAACGCTGTCACCGCAAGAACCACTCTTGTGAAAACCCTTGGAGCTGTCGACAGGCCAAACGGGAGAACAATAAACTCCCACACTTGATTCTGAAAAGCAAATCTCAGAAACCTGTCACAACTCCCGTTCATTGGAATGTGGAAATATGCATCTTTCAGATCGATCGATACACACCACATTCCCTTCCTCAACCCTGCCATTACCGACCTCGGCGTTTCCATCTGGAACCAAGGCATATGGATAAACCAATTTAATGGCCTGAGATTGAGTATGGGTCTCCATCCCCTGTGCTCTTGGGGACAAGGAACATATTTGAATAGAAGCCTGGAGTGTTCTGGTTTGCTGGTTTTATTGTTCCCTTCAGAAGCAAACCTGACACTTCGTTTTGAATGGCTTCTAACTTGTCTGGTTCCCTTGGTACGGGTGTCCAGACAGGTGCCAAAGACAGATTCTGTGGCGGAAAGTCCCACCACTCCGGCATGTATCCCTGGGATAACCATCCCAGGACCAGACGGTCTGACGTCACACCTCGCCAAGCCTCGACGAAACGCATGAGCCTTCCACCCACTATAGACGCCTCGATGCCTAACGGGGATGTCTGGCTCGCGGTCCACTACCCCCCCCCCCCCTCTCTCTTAACGAGAGAGAGAGAGAGAACCATTTCGGTCTTGGCTCGGCAGATCTAACTGGCACCGCTGTTCCTCTCGCACAGGTGCGGTCCAGGCGGATACGAAGGGAGCTCTCGTACTCTCAGGTACGATCCGCTCCCTTCTTTCCGCCCTTTGAGGACTTACCCTTCCCCTTCCCCTTTCCCTTCCCGCCTCTAGGGCGATCAGGAGCAACAGTGGGGAGGGTAGGGGCCTCCACAACCTTCCTGGCTTTCTTCGCCGGCGGCGGCTGAGCAAAGCAAGATGAAGCAGAAGCCGCACTAGGCTTAGCTTTCGCCCTGCCTTTATGCTTCTTCTGCTTCTTGGAAGGTTGAACAGTCAACGGCTTCTGTACAGCCCCTAGTGCATGCGCTTGCCGCACTAGCTCCAGCTGTAAGTTTACCACCAACCGATTCTGCGCAATGCTAGAAGTGTCCTCTAGGATGGCCCGCGCCTGGCCACCGAAGATGCTAGGACGTGTCAGGGGCGTCCCAAGAAGATGCTCCCTGACGGCTGTAGCCGGACGCATATGGTCAAGAACCATTTGCCTACTGGACTTTGTAACACGCGCCTGCACCCTTGCCAGCGCGTCCATAGACAGCACAAGGCCGTCATTTACGCATGAAAGCGCCACAGGTGGCACAGGGTGGCCTGCCCCCGCTTCAGCCCACACCGACTGAAGAAGGCGATAAGAGTGGTTGACAGCACTCATAGCTGCCCTCACACCCTCATCACATAGGGACAGGACTTCCTCATGGTGTGCCTGGGACTTGTCCACCAGTGCTGGACCGGGGCCACCCGCTCCAGCACTCTGGACACCCAGAACCCATCGGTCATCCTCCGTAACCGATGGTACCACACCATACCTGTCGTATTCCCCCATGGAATACGACACCTCGCCCGCACCTCCGTGGAGGCCGCAGGGAGCTGGCCCTTGGTCATGAGCTGCTTGCTAAAAATAGCCTCTAGCAACTCGATAAACCGTGGATCCAGTCCAATGGACTGGATGCGGGCTGCGGGCAAGATCCCCGTCCTAATCGATGCAACCGACGGACGGCGCGCATCCTCCTAGGCCGTGGCCGAAACCACAGACGGGTCCGCCCTGGCTAGCCAAGCCAGAGCCTCCGACCAGTCTACTTCCGAGGAGGACAAACCCGTGAACACGTCACCCGTTGACGCGTTCATGGACCTACCAGCCACAGCCTCCCCGCTTAAGAGCCACGGCTGACAATGCCAGTGAACTCCAGTACCATACGGTTCCGCCGCCACCCCATGGAACACACCAGTCCATGGAGTAGGCCCACACGGAAAACCGTGCGGACCCATAGCAGACGCGGAACCGTGGCCAATGACACCCCACGTCTGACCGCCGGACCAGGCGAGATAGGTGAGTACCATGCCTGGCCCGGCACACCTGTCACCATGTCGGCTGGCATCAAACCAACCATCACTGGACCACCCGGAGGTGGCCGCAGAGAGACAGAACCCATCAGGCCGTAGCCCGACGGGACTGCCAGGGGGCCGTACGAGATGGCTCCCTCGGTGACCAGTCCAGAACCCTGTCTAAGGACAGGGTCTGTACTAAGCATGGGGAGAGACTTCCCAACAACCTTCGGCAGCAGGGTCGACACCAGCGTGGGCAGAACACTATGCAGAAAGCCCTGCATAGCCGGACCAAACCACACCGGCGGTGCCATCTCCGCCACCTCCAGTTGAGGACGTGGAGCGCCCCCACCGGCTGAACTGGACGCTCCACAATTTAACCTCGGACCGCCTGGCCCCGCGTCAGACCCAGCCAAATCCTTCTAGGCAAGGAACTTCAACATAATATCCGCGGACCACACTGCACACACATTACACCTACTATCAAGGTTACATGCAGTACATCTAAAGCAGACATGGTCCTTAAATAGGACCCGTACGAACTTGTGACACTCGTCACATGATGGCGGGGCTGGCTTGGCCTATAAATAAGCACAAACATACAATAAGCAAGCGGAACGAGACACGGATGGAAGGCAGACAATTAATTCTCAAATAATTTGACCATAAATTAACTGTAACCCTCCCGCACCCCACCCCGCAACGTTACAGCAAAGATTGCATTGATTATGACGACAAGAACGAAGCGGGCATTAAATACACCCATAATTGATCCTCCAGGAGTATAACGGAACCAGGAATAATATCGCATAGCATTCGGGGTATATTTACTATCAATATAAATTATACTCCTAACGAAAGCCAAAACGATACGTGAAGAAACAACAAAATGTAAACAAACTGCTGTAGCACACGGTAAAACCGCAGACCACACATCTTAATCAAGAATTTTGAAACCACCGATCATTGCAAACAGATCGTGATAACACGCAAAACTTGATCATTCCAAAGTTTTCAGGTACCATTTTTAGTACGCAGCACCCAGAACAAGATGCGTGAATTAATGAAAAAATTTTCTTCACATAAACATCTGAGCACCACGGGTGTGACGTCACCCGCTCGGATCTTACGGAGAGCGACGTCAGCCGATATTCGTGTTACAAATACTGTAGCAAACACCTATTTTCATATCTGCCGATCGCCTGTTGGGGGTTAAAGAAGGCGACCATCCAGCATATCTCGTTGTTAACACACGTCCCAGATTCTTTGGGGTCAGAAATTGGAACATGCGACACAACGAAATTTAGAGACCTAAGTCTTTTAACTATGGAATAATAAGGAAATATACGACCTGGTTATCACCGGCGGTATCCATATTATCCAATTATCCTTGCAAGAGAGTCACTAGCTATCACAATCACAGTTACACAAAGGCTTAGATTTTTATTTCTCAATCTTTCCACTGCAAAAAGCATGTATAGCTCTTGTGGCTATGCAAACAAGAATGAGCTCTATGGTAGACGGGTACTCGGCAGTTGGGAACCGAGTACCCGGTTCCAAGGAGTCGGTAAAGCTTTCTAAGTCTATAGTCCTAGAGCCAGCTGTGAAGGCCAGCTGTATATCAGAATTAACAGAATGGTGAGTATTGATCGAAGGAGAAATGCCTGTTTGCAGAACCTCAACCTCATCAACATGTTTTGCCAATATTGGATCCCCAACGTTAGTAACAATGGAACAAAAGTCTTACTAATACTGGAGTCCGCAGTCTTACTATCAATGGGGCATGCAGCCATATTAACAGCGTGAGCATAGGTGTGTGGCACATTGTTGCTAGTGGCACTTCACTGGAATTGACCGAGGCAGGCATTTGCGTCTTGTAGCTAGTCCTGGCTTCTTCTACATTAGGCCTACTAGCAGCATTCATAGTTGATTTCTTGTCACATCGAAATTTAAAATGACCAGGTGATCCACACAAAAGGCACTTATTTCTAATAGGACAGGTATTAGCTACGTGTTCGGTACTCGAGCAGATACGGCATTCTTTAACCTGGTCTCTATACAGGGAGGAAAAAGCTCCCATCAATAGACAATTTGCCTGGAATTAGTTTGTCTATCTTATCCACCCACACCCGTCTTATACCATTTTCAAGCATCCTATCGAAGGCGTGTGTCTCTCTTTCAATTTTCACAACTTGCCCATATTTTCCCATTTCCTCTGTAATGCGTTCATTCGGACTTTCTAGAGGCGCCTTCACTTTCACAATCAGTTTGCCCGAATCAATCTCTTCGATCTTACATACTTGTCCATTGACAATCAGGCCCTCTTCCAAAAACCTTTCTTTAATTCCCTGTGAACTGACGGTTAAATGCCATACATTTCTGCCAATATTAATTAGCCCCTTTAATACATTTGATCCAGCGTCCACAGTGTCTTTTATCCCATGGTAGACATAAGTAGTTAAGGGTGCGGCTGTGCGTCATTGTTCTTTTCGTTGGAATGTGGTTTTAACCAATCAAAATGCTCCATTATAGTCGCTATTGTTTGGAGAACAATGGCGACTATAACGCCACACATTCTAGAGAACAATGACGCACAGCGGTACACGTTTTTCTCGATAACAATGACGCACAGCTGCACACGTATTTTTGGATTTTCAACACTCTGGAATGTTCTATTATTTTGAATTAGTTAACCCTTAAAAGTATAAAAGTTGTGTATTTTATGTTTGAACGTAGTGGTGGCGCTCCCCCCCCCCCCTCCGTGGTTATCTACCATTGTAAAAATATTAAGAGAGTAATGTAAAAAAATAGCGTTTAAGAGGTGGTCTAATTATGGAGGTTGTAGGAGGAGGAGGAGGAGGGAGTATGAGGCTGAGGAGGGGTGAGGAATTATGGTATTGATGTTTGAAAATAATTTGACTGTTTCGTCGGTAACGTTATTAGTAAACTATTTTTGTTGTATATTTTGAAAACGTTTTGACTTTTAACCGTCATTACGCGCAAATTGTTTTTAAATACTTAATATTGCATTTGCAATAACGTCAGTCGTTTTAGATTTTGGGAACAGTGTCGAAGTGCGCAATATTGGTGTTATTTTGAATTCGTTAACCCTTAAAAGTTTAAAAGTTGTGTATTTTACGTTTAAACGTAAGTGGCGGTGCGCACCCCCCCCCCCCCCCTCTGCGGTTATCTACCATTGTAAAAATAATAAGAGAGTAATGTAAAATAATAGAGTTTAAGAGGTGGTCCGATAATGGAGGTCGTATGAGGAGGAGGCTGTAAGAGGAATTACGGTATTGATGTTTGAAAATAATTTGACTGTTTCGTCGCTATCGTTATTAGTAAACTGTAGAATATTTAGAGACTGCCCGTATGCTGTTAGTTAGCATCAGCTACCAGACAGATTAGTAACAAAATATTAAAAATAATGTATTAATGGTATGTTCGGTTGGAATGGTAACCAAGACTTGGTGGTGATGGATCGTATCCTGGGTTAAAAAAGTTAACCGTTTAACCGATGAATCTATATCTCATTTTCATCGATAACATACAGGAAAACTGTTGAATATTTTGAAAATAATTTGATGACGCTAACGTTATTAGTAAAACTATTTTTTGTCGAATATTTTGATTGACTTTTAACTGTCATTACATGCAAATTGTTTTTTAAATACTTTGCAATAACATCAGACATTTTAGATACGATGGTTAAAATGTGGTCATTATATCTCTGAGGGTTCCGTTTATAGAATTGTATGTAGAGCGTACTTATGCTAAAAAGATTATTTGTTGCGTATGATTTAACCATACGTCTCGAATAGCCGTGGGATCGGTCCTTAATCGAGTTACAAACACGGCACGTGTTAATAACGAAAGAATGTTAAAGCACCAAGATCAATCTTGAATCGAGATACAAACATGTCATGTGTTAAGGAATACTATAAGAATATACCACCCGTCTTGTTCTAAGCACGGGATATTATAATGTCCTCACCGAGAGTTTGTGAAAATCGATAATAACGCCCGCTCACCGGCTATTGCTGTTTACCGACGCTTAAAGATACGACAATTAAGAGCAACATTTTGAGCACAGTAGCATAATCATAGATGACCGTTTACTTCAAATATAAATATATCCTTTTGGCTACAGAGCAGTGATATGTTATAACCATGTTTTTACTATATAATTCAGTCCTGCCCTAAGCGGCCACCTCTTGTTGCGCCATTACATGGATGCTATTAACCCTTTTAACCCTCAAATTTCTTCAAGAAAATGTCCATTTTCTTCATCATAGTACAAGAGAAGACTATTTTTGAAAATTTATTATTGGAATGACTGGCACTGCAGGCTATCCATTTGGCTAGTCATTGCGCCAGCAAACACCCCCACCAACCACCATTATCATCGCCAACACCCACCACCATCACCACCACTACGACGTACACCCAACACCATGCATTAACCCCACCACTACCACCACCCACGCACCCGCCAACCCATAGCGAATTTCTTCATATTCATACTTGCATCCTTAGAGAAGACTATTTTTGAAAATTTATCATCGGAATGACTGGCACTGCAAGCTATCCATTTGTCTAGTCATTGTGCCGGCAAACACCCCCACCAACCACCATCATCATCACCAACACCCACCACCACCACCACTATGACCTACACCCAACACCATGCATTAACCCGACCACCACCCATGCACCCACCAACCCATAGCGAATTTCTTCATATTCATACTTGCATCCTTAGAGAAGACTATTTTTGAAAATTTATCACCGGAATGACTGACTCTGACAGCTATCCATTTATCTAGACATTGTGGTCAGAATGTGTGAGAGCTCTGTGTTTGAAAAAATGGCATATAGGTTGGAGAGGGTCATGAGGATTTAATAAATGTCTCGCTCGTATGCACACGTGCTAATACGTGATACTGCTAGTTATACGTTGTGCGTAGGTGCGTGCGTGTAACACTACGACCTACACCCAACACCAGGAATTAACCCCACCACCAACACCCACCCACCCGACAACCCATAGCGAATTTCTTAATATTCATACTTGCAGCCCTAGAGAAGACCATCTTTGAAAATTTATCATCGGAATGACTGACTTTGACAGCTATCCATTTGTCTAGACATTGTGGTCGTAATGTGTGAGAGCGCGGTGTCTGAAAAATGGTATGTAGGTTGGAGAGGGTATGTCATGAGGGTTTAATATAGGTCACGCTCATATGAACACGTGCTAATACGCGATACTGCTAGTTATACGTTGTACCCTTGTGCGTGCCGCGGTGTGCGCCCTTGTGCGCATGCGTGCGCCAGAAGACTATCTTTGAAAATTTATCATCGGAATGACTGGCTCTGCTGGCTAAAATGTATACGTACATGTGTGAATGCATGCGGCCCTCATGTTGTGAATTTGCGGGCGTATGTTGCGGATTTGCGGGCGCATGATGCGGATTTGCGGGTGCGTGTTGCGGATGGCACCAAGTGTATGTACATGCCTGAACACGCATACATGCCAAAATGCATGCATACATGTGCGGCCGCATGCGGGCCGCATTTGCGGATTTGCGGGCGTATGTTGCGGATTGCAGGCGCATGATGCGGATTGCGGGCATATGTTGTGGATTGCGGGTGCATGATGCGGATTTGCGGGCATATGTTGCGGATTTGCGGGCACATGATGCGGATTTGCGGTTGCGTGTTGCGGATGGTACCAAGTGTATGTACATGCCTGAACACGCACACACGCCAAAATGCATGCATACATGTGCGGCCGCATGCGGGCCGCATTTGCGGATTTGCTGGCGTATGTTGCAGATTGCGGGCGCATGTTGCGGATTTGTGGGTGCATATTGCGGATTTGCGGCCGCAGTACATATAATCCTATAAATGGTCCAAATTCAATCCCTTTTCTCATTCCAGTTTAAACATCACAAAGTGGTTGGACGCGTAACTGCAGAGTAGTAAGTCAGTCAGATTTCTTTGAAGAACCGTGTAACTTGAATACTTGTAGATTTATCCTATAATCAATATGCCGAGACATAAATGTTTTGAATGTGGTTCAACTTTTAATAGGTCAAATGACCTGAAGCGGCATAAGATCTGATTCCATAACGATGAAGATAGCGAAAATCTAGACAGTGAAGATGAAGAAATGACAGAGGTGAAGAGTGAAGATGATGCGTCAGCTGAGTCGGAGAGTGAAGCCGGTAATGACTCACTGGAGACTGAGAGTGATGATGAAGGCGAAGATGAAAAAGAAGACATAGGCAATGAAGAACTATTTACCATATTCCAAAATATTAAGCAGGTCTTAGACGCTGAACAATCAGGTTTAGAAGATGAGGATGGCGAAGTGGACACAGACCCGCATGGTGTAGGCAATGTGCCTATTTCCATATATGCTGATGCTTTAGTTACAAAGTGTATAGACATAATGCTCCAGTCGAGAAGATTACAGAACTCTATGCTCATTAAAATAATTCGTCAGGAAATTAAAGATTTTATTGCCGAGGGGTACGCATACGATGAAGCAGTCTTCTCAGCCTTTCGAAAACGAGAGTTTCTGACCAAGAAGTACATAAGGAACCATCTAGATGCTGAGGAAAATGATGATGGTTCTGTCGGTGGTTGATCTGATCCATAAGGAATCAGTCATCGATAAATGGATCTCCAGAACATTGACTATTTGTTTATGCTACTGCAACAATACGTTTTATCATATGTAATATTTACTTCAATGTGAAAATATGGATACAAATAAAACATTGGTTCTTTATGCGTGTGTTTGATGATTGTAGCTTCCCAGCCGGGTCTCCCCACATCCCTCAATATACAAATCGGAGTGCTGATGCTGTTGGTGGTGGTGATGGTGGTGGGGTTGGCGGATGATGAAAATAGGTGTTGTGGTGGATGATGGTGGTGGGGTTAATGCTTGGTGGTGGGTGTTGGTGCTTAGTGGGTAGTGGTGCTGATGGTTATAGAGGGATGGTGATGGTGGTGATGGTGGTGGTGATGGTGATGATGGTTGGTATTGGTAGTAGGTGGTTGCGGCCGCAATGTCCAGACAATGGTTAGCCAACTATATTATTTTTGTTGTCGGGGGTCTCATTGACTAGGTACTCATAATGCATTCATACTGTGTGTACCCGGACATGGTAATTATTCCTAGTTTTATTACCTTTAACTGGCTGACTGGCGAGGTGTTTCAGACATTCCAAGGATCTACTTCCTAGCAAAATAGTATGGAAACGATTTGAGCAAAAGTTGATGCAGACAGTCAAATTATTTTCGAAATATTCACTAAATAGCCTGGAAATGATTTGATAGAAAGTTTTTGCTAACACCTCAGTCAAATTATTTTCAAAATATTCGTACAACGCGCATTGTCGCCCTTGTAAACATGTATGCTAGTATACCTCATCCCTCGTGCCAGGCAGCACCGCGCTAGCATACATCACCCCTCCTCCTCCTAACTTGTTCGACCTCAGTTATACGACCACCCATACACTCATTCCAGGGATGTTATTTTCTGATTCTTCAAACCTATATCATGGCGCATTGGTAGTTTAAGCGAATAGTTTTGATACTAATTTGACATAGGAAGCTACAATTCGCACTCTTTAAAAAGTGCTGTTCAATGCGACAATGTGGCATAGGAAGCCACGATTCCGCTTAGTTTCAAAATACTTTTTTACTACAACCACGAGGGACCGCATCGACCACCTAATACGTTAAACGATACAAGGGTGCTCATCATTATTCGTCAACGATGACGACGTTGGACATTGTTCCCACCATTTTTATATCAATTTTTAAAATTTAATAATTAAATGACTGTCGCTTTAAAGAGCACTCCTTAAATACGAGATGCATGATTATTATCTATATAATATTATGTATACAACATCGCTTGGTTTAGCTATATATTACCTGCATAGAGATGTACTTTGCTCTCTTTTAATAAAATGTAATGACTGGTAGGAAGCCGCTTAGTTTTGAGGGTTTTAGATGAAAGTTAACGTGTTTGCATACAAATTGATGGATTAAAAGCGAATCATAGATGCTTTATGTACAATAACAAGGTGGTCAGAGAAAACATATTTCCCTGGATACTTTTTAATGCGCACAGATTTCTATGCACATAAACCATTTAACAAACTGATCCATCGCATCTATCCCGTGAACATATCCAAGATTTTCGCCTGCATGTATGCGTCATTATATGGAGGCCAGTACGCGACAGTTTTTGATAGGATGCTAGTCATCTCACGCGATATTCCTTATATATTTTTTGTAGTAGAGTGATGTAGTATATATGTAAATGTTAATGTACATTCGGCTAAAATGTGTTGCGGATTTGCGGGCGCGTGTTGCGAATGGCAACAAGTATATGCACATGCCTGAACACGCATACATGCCAAAATGCATGCGTACATGTGCGGCTGCATGTGGTCCGCATGTTGCGGATTTGCGGGCACGTGTTGCGGAGTGCGGGCGCATGTTGCGGATTGCGGGCGCATAATGCGGATTTGCGGGTGCATGTTGCGGATGGCACCAAGTGTATGTACATGCCTGAACATGCATACACGCCACAATGCATGCATACATGTGCGGCCGCATGCGGGCTGCATGTTGCGGATTTGCGGGTGTGTGTTGCGGATTGCGGGTGCATGATGCGGATTGCGGCCGCATATTGCGGATTTGCGGGTGCGTGTTGCGGATTGCGGGCGCATGTTGCGGATTGCGGGCGCATAATGCGGACTTGCGGGCACGTGTTGCGGATGGCAACCAGTATATGTACATGCTTGAACACGCATACACGCCAAAATGTATGCATACATGTGCGGCCGCATACGGTCTACATGTTGTGGATTTGCGGGCGCAGTACATATATTCCTATAAACGGTACAAATTCAATCCATTTTCTCATTCCAGTTTAAACATTGCAAAGTGGTTGGATGTGTAACTGCAGAGTAGTTAGGTAGCCTTAGGCAGTCAGATTTCATCTCACGTGATATTCCTTATATTTTTTTTGTAGTAGAGCGATGTGGTATAAATGTAAATGTTAATGTACATTTGGCTAAAATGGCCAGCAGTACAAACTTTGATGGATCAGACACTGGGTATGTGCGATGTCATTGGTGTTCCATCGACATCCGTGACACCATATGCCAACGGTCGAAACACGAGAGGGTCTGTAGGCATATGATCAAGAAAACAGAACCTAAAGAGATTGTGCACACCTGCAAGGAGTGCTATTGTCTATTACCAATCAAACAGTATCCGCATGGGTGTCCTGTAATCGGTGATACTCCGACTGATATACAAAAAGCAAACATGACGCAGTTTGTTACCAAACTGACAACCGTGCCTGTGCGGATCTGCGAAGACTGAGACCTATCTCAAAACACGGCCCTTTTCAGGGCCCACAAATCATTCGAAAGAGAACTCTTTATCTGTTCAAAAAATAAAATAATGTAATAAAGTTTTTACACACAACAACCCGCTTCACACATGCATATGCAAGCACACATTCTGATCCGTAAAAAGTGGTCGATGGATGCTACTGTTCTAAATGGCCATCTGTACACCATTGTTTGTGGATGATTAATGCATTTTAAAGACATAAATACGATAGATAACACTATCTATATAATAGCATAGGAAAACTTCCTTTGTAGGTGTCTGATTTAAAAAAATTAAATGACTGGGGAACACATTTTGCGCATATTTTTGAAATTTTAATAATTAAATGACTTCCACTTTAAAGAATCGCCTTAAATACGTAAGATAAAATTATATATATTTATTTATATATATATATATATATATATATATATATATATATATATATATATATATATATATATATATATATATATATATATATATATATATATATATATATATATATATTTACAACGTAGATCACTATAACCTGTGTTTTCATAACAATATAGAAAATTTAATAATTAAATGACTGCCATTTTTAAAATGACTTAAACCAAGGAGGAGGTTAATAGTGACTAAACCACCGACGGCTTAGAATCAATTATTTTCAAAATATTTCGATATATATATATACAGAGAGATATCGCGCAAGACGTTGCCTCGGCGAATACGCTAGCATACATCAGCCATCCACCTCATCCCTCGCGACACCTCTTTGAGTGACCACCTGCATTTTCTTAAAGGACCACCAGGTGAATAAAGGCGCGCTCATGCGCAGAGAACAATGCCTAGCAGAGGGTGTCCGAGATAGCATTCCTCCCTCCTCCTTCAACCTCTGTTATAAGACCACCTCTCTCTTACCTAACATCGCCTAATAAGAAATTAAAATTTACACAGTCAAATCGTTTTCAAAATATTCAGCAACCAAGCAATTTATTCAGCAACCAATCAAAATATTCAGCAACCAATTATCATAATATTCAGCAACCGATTATCAAAATATTCAGCTCCCACTTAAATTATCAAAATATTCAGCAACAAATTATCAAAATATTCGTACATCGTGCATACCTTGTAAACAAGTATGCTAGCATCGCCTTCATAATCATCCAGCAATATCAACTGAGGAGGAATACTATAGCATTCCGCCTCAACTGACACAGGCAGGCAAATTATTTTCAAAATATTCAACAGTTTTCCTGTATGTTATCGATGAAAATGAGATATAGATTCATCGGTGAAACGGTTAACTTTTTTAACCCAGGATACGATCCATCACCACCAAGTCTTGGTTACCATTCCAACCGAACATACCATTAATACATTATTTTTAATATTTTGTTACTAATCTGTCTGGTAGCTGATGCTAACTAACAGCATACGGGCAGTCTCTAAATATTCTACAGTTTACTAATAACGTTAGCGACGAAACAGTCAAATTATTTTCAAACATCAATACCGTAATTCCTCTTACAGCCTCCTCCTCATACGACCTCCATTATCGGACCACCTCTTAAACTCTATTATTTTACATTACTCTTTTATTATTTTTACAATGGTAGATAACCGCTGAGGGGGGGGGGGGGGGGGGGGCGCACCGCCACTACGTTTAAACGTAAAATACACAATTTTTAAATTTTAAGGGTTAACTAATTCAAAATAACACAGATATCGCGCACTTCGACACTGTTCCCAAAATCTAAAACGACTGCCGTTATTGCAAATGCAATATTAAGTATTTAAAAACAATTTGCGCGTAATGACGGTTAAAAGTCAAAACGTTTTCAAAATATACAACAAAAATAGTTTACTAATAACGTTACCGACGAAACAGTCAAATTATTTTCAAACATCAATACCGTAATTCCTCACCCCTCCTCAGCCTCATACTCCCTCCTCCTCCTCCTACGACCTCCATAATCAGACCACCTCTTAAACTCTATTTTTTTACATTACTCTCTTAATATTTTTACAACGGTAGATAACCATGGAGGGGGGAGCGCCACCACCACGTTCAAACGTAAAATACACAACTTTTATACTTTTAAGGGTTAACGAATTCAAAATAATAGAACATTCCAGAGTGTTGAAAATCCAAATATACGTGTGCGGCTGTGCGTCATTGTTATCGAGAAAAACGTGTACCGCTGTGCGTCATTGTTCTCTAGAATGCGTGGCGTTATAGTCGCCACATTCCAACGAAAAGAACAATGAC